>JMFS01048380.1:0-20544 GCA_000699545.1 Podiceps cristatus
GGATGCAACAGGAGGGGATGGCAGGGGATGAGCAGAGCAGGGAGATTTATCCCAGCACCAGCATTGCCACCAGCGAGGGTGAAGCTGTGGTACCCGGTGTCAGGAACAGCCAGCCAAGGTTCTTGGACGGGCACAGGCATTTATATACCGGATCTTGCAACATACAAAAGCAACTAAGCCAACCGGGGTGCAGAGATTTGCTTAATTGAGAAATAAGCACATAGTTGTGGGTCAGTGACTACACAGCTGATTGGCTGAGGCTATTTTATTTTGGAATAATTTACAGTTGTTAAATGGATTTGGAAAAGCCTTAATAGTGGTTATTAAACTATTGACTTAGCCTGACGTGTTTAGTGTAGTAATCTGTGTTTGTGTTTGCCGCCGTGATGCGGCCGCCGGGGGAGCTGGAGCGCTGTCAGCCCCAGCCAGGGAGCCGCGGGCCGCAGGGCTGGGCGGGCCACACTCCTCCTGCCAGCCAGGGAGGACAGCAGCAAGCTTCAGGCTTTATCTGGGTCAGAAATGATGCTTTGCTTCCACGTAGTTACAAATTCATTATGTGCATCTCCATCATCATCTACTGAACCTAGTTTAATCTCAAAAAACCCTGCTGTACAAGAAGTAGCTTTTTTTTGCACCTGTGCAGAAGCAGACACATTTTTAACTCGTCTTTGCAATGAGTAATTTCAAGTGCAGTACTTGTCGAGTGGCCTGTCCAGAAGTTCAAAATGTTACACATTCATTTACACCACAGTGGAGGATATGTTAGCTATGGACTACAGAGCCCGTGTTTTACGATGCATAGAAGAAATCCCTGCAAATGAACTGAGTATCTCCAACTCATCAGGTTTGCTGTCCAGGTGATTTACAGAGCAATTCTTCTTTTCTCTTTGTTGTTTTCTTTTGCATGATGGTTAAAAAGGCAGTGGACAGATAGTTAGAAGACAATTCCCCTTTTATTGCTTTGCTTAACCCCTAAAACGTGCACAGTACTAAATATTGGTCTTGCCTGAAGCACCATTCTGGGGGCTGGCAGCTGTGTGTTTAGTATGGAGGCTTTGCTAGGAGGAGTGGAACTCTTGGACATCTTACAAAAAAGCTTGTTTCTCCAAAATGTCAGTTGATGACTGAACTCCAGTAGATGTTAACTAGGACAAAGGAATGATAAGCAGTCAGATTAAAAACAAAAAAATAAATGAAAAATGCATTTTCCCCTCTAGACTTTCACTCCCTTGTCTCAGGCAATATTATTGTTTCATTAGTTGTCCAGCTATCCAGAACCCCTTCAAGGAGAGACAGGACCTACATTTGGAAAGTAAAACAAACAAATAAACAAACCATCATGCAGAATCTCTCATCTATCCCTGTTAGTTTTCAAAGAAAAAAAAAATCAAGACTCCTTTAACATATGACAAAAGGGCAGGGGAGGTCAGAGGCTCACAGGCTGCCTTTGGAGGTCACCTTTGAGAGCTGCTGCGACATGGCCGTGGGCTGCAATATTTTTATTCCCGTCCTCTCTTAAGATCACTGCTTTGGAAACACATATTCAGTGTGAACGACTCGCTGGACTGAAAGGGGATTTTTAGGTTGCAGAGGAGAAGAAAAAACCACCTATTCAGTAACAATTACAGAAATGGTGTGAAGTCCATTGTCAGGAGAGCTGGTGTGAAGTGTGATGTATGGCCCTGTTTCCAGCTTCAGCAGACCCTGACCCGCAACAGGAAACTCCCCTTTGTGGCCCATTTACAGCCAGGACTCCTGCACCAGCCCGGGCCGCCTGGCACACTCGTTGGCATGCCAGCAGTCATGCCAGCAGTCACGTTATGGCTTTTCCAGCCATTTCAGAGGTCCAAGGTCAGATCAAAAGGCTCCTTTTCTGGCAGCATTCCCAAGTTCTCGTGTGTGCTTAGCAACGCAAACCCAAGTAACAGCAGCGACAAAGCGTGCCACATCCCGATCCCGCCATTGCACCTAAGCAGTCGCGTCTCGATATGCCATGGTGATGGAGGAGCGCGTGGGCAATGCATAGCCAGGTAAGAGTGGGGCACCTTTGGCACCTGGAGCATCAACATTTTTTGGGCTGCATTAAAGTGGGGAAAAGGTGTTTTGTGAGTCAGCAGCAAAAGCATGCGTTTCCTCAGCCTGAGTCTCCTCTACTCTTAGTTGTCTCCTGGAAGCTTGGGTGAGAACTGAAACTGTGGGCTTTGGGAACAGTCCCAATAAAACTTTGGTTTAGTTATTAATTTTTAATGTACCTGGACATTTTTTTTTTCCTTTTGTCTTTTTACCAATGGTCATTAGCATTTCTACTTTAAAAAGACCATGTTGTCATTTAAATTATGCTACAATTGGTTTTTAGTCTTATAGTTGAGAGATATTTCTGCATTTCTTATATATAATGTAAATACTTACACAAATACACTCTATAGATATATATACACTACTGCAAGTGGGTGTTGCTGCTTCTCACACATATTTAGTTATTGAATAGTAAAGAACAACAGGAGAGTTTCCTATCACGAAATGAAAAGCACACACAAAATTAGGGGCTCCTCATATTTCAGCAGTGTGTAATGTCATTGTATTTACCTCCAACTACTCTGTGAAGTATCCTGCGTGAGGGCACTAAGCTAGATAGTTTACATAAGACTGTGGAAACTCGATTCCAGAAATGAACCTTTGCATCTCTAGGAACAGCTGGAGAGGCTCAGGTCTACTCATCCTGCTCAGAAATGGACACAAGGAATTTGGATTAGATACAGATGGAGTGGGGATTTCATTAATGACAGAAAGAGGCAAACATGTTGAGGCATAACTGCCTGAATACAAACACATAATATCTCTGTAGAGATTTCTGATTTTAAACTATGAACACCATAAATATGCCATCATGCAAGAGGCAAAGCATATGCAAACTTAACAATATCCCATTACCTCTCCAGTAAAAGAGAATTTTCATAACTCATTCACACTCCATAGAATAAACACTAAGATTCACGGCTGGCTGTTAATTATCCTCTACAAAGACCTGGTTATTGTGTTCAATCTTAGTAAAGGCACAGTTGTTATTGTAGCATAGATAGAGAGAATGGTACCTGAGGGAGAGGGGAGGAAATATGCTTGTGCAGAATCTTAACAAGGAGAGCTCTGTTGCACAAAAAGGATTCATAGGGTGGGATTTTGATATGTGCTTCAGGAAATTAAGCTTTTTCAAGACAAAAACGTTGCGGTGACTCTCTGAATACATGATATCTCTCAGTATTTGAAAGCTGCCAGCCACTTAAAAATTGCTTGCTGTTTTATTCAAAGAAATTTCTAAGACTACTTTGACTGAAGGGGTAGAAGGGAGGAACTGCTCTGGTTTTCCCCTGAAGTCTACAACCTCATAATCATATCAAGGTAAGTGTATGCAAGAACTCACAAGACCCACTCATCTCCCTTAGGAGCACTTGGAGGCCACCAGCCAGCAGCCCTCTTTCCCCACACCAGCGTGATAAGGAACCAGGACCCTACACAGGAGCTTTCAATGCAGGTCCTAGTGCAATGGCACAGTAGGAGAGAGACAGATAGAATTGCCCTCTGGGCTGGGTGCAATGCCAAGTTCACCAGGACTCAACAGACTACAGGAAAAGAGCTGGGAACAAAAGTGATTTATCCCAGGGAGCCACGTACTTTTTTTGCACTGAACTACTGGAAGTGCTGCAGCTGCTTGGCTGGGTCCAGGAAAGATCCTCTGAAGGTGTCATTTTAACAGGTGAGTTCTTTCCCACATGCCATCTACTACCTGAATGTCAGGCAGGAGGAGGCAAAGCCTTGTGACATTTGGGTTGCTAAATTCATTGCTTGTAGTATGAAATGGGTTGGTGGCTCTAGACCCATGTGGGAGGGCTAGCCTTGCTCTGAGGTAGCACCGTGGCTGCAGGAAGTCAACCTCTCTCCCTGTTTCTTTTTCTCATTTCCGCTCTATGCTTCTCTTCTCCTTGGTTGTGCAGGGACAGTACAGAGCTCACACAGTCGTGCTGCTTGTTCCAAATGTGCATGTTGAAAGGAGAGAACAAAGCATGTAGCTTCAGGTGGAAATACTGAGAACAACAAGAAAACAGAATAAACAATGCTGAAGAAAAGAGAAGTAAAACTTCTATAAATACCAAGTATAGCTAGGAAAAAAGGGAACAGAAAGAAGATATCGTAGGTCAGGAAAGTGATGCAAGAACTTTGGTGTGGGATATAAGAAACCATGAGACATCACAGGCTGATGCACTGTTGGCCCGGCTTACTGAGAATGGCACAGCCCCGTTGAGGTGTCCTTCCCTGCAAGGCCAGTTGGATATGGCTCTGGTAGCCCTGCCATCGCCTGCTCAACTGGGCCTGAACAGAATGGGACTCTTTTGCAGTCCCTACTGGCTAATCCAGTATAGCAGTCAAGAAAGCAACACCAGACACAGTTCACCTAGGAGGTACTTGGATCCTTGCCTTGCTCTGAAAAGGAAAGATCTGTGTAGGCTTCCCCCAGCACCCCAAACTTGGTCTGACTGTAACAGTTCAGTAGATTAATTATACCTTCTGCTCAGCTGTTAGCGCTGCATTCAGCATTAAATACTCTGGCCATTGAGCAGATACTGGTTTTCTTCGCACCACTGTAGTCAAGAAGACTAGTCATCAGTTCATGCGCAGAGACTTCCAACTTAACAGCAGCTGGAAGCAGTTCATTAATAAGAGTCTAGATAGTGTGTTATGTTGTTTCATTTGCTTCTTTCTTGGTCTTTGAGACCAAGCTGGGAGATGCCCGCTGCCGGATGGCCAGCAGGAGCTGCAGAGCGTCTCTCTCACCGTGAGACCTGATATTTAAACCCGAGGTTTGCTGCTCAAACGGTATATGGGAACGAGCAGGATCCCAGTGCATTTCCACTATTCACAGCTTGGGAAGTGGGGCAGGACCATTTTGTCTCTAAGTCTTGTTGTTACTAGAATTATTTTTTGCATTTTGGCACACCCCTGAGCTAGAAGGGAAGACTGTAAATATGTTTGGGGTCTTAATAGTGTTACTACAAACTGTGTAGTATTCTAACAGCTGCTTGCAAAGTTCTTTGGGAGCGACTTATAAGTATCACATCCATATGACTTTTAATGCTTAATATTAAAACATCTTGAGAGGATTTTAAAGATACATTTTTTTTTCCTCTGTTGATTTTTGTGATGAGTCAGAAAATAGTTGTGATGCCCCTTCTGCCTCTGACTTTTTTGACCCCCAGCTGCTGTCCTGCAGCTGTATCAGACGCACACTGCACCTCCTGGGGTCTCACTGGCAGCACCAGGGGAAAACAGCCCTCAGCAAAATTCCACAGGAGACACGCTGTGCTCCATGCATAAAGCTGGTGGATCAAAGATGTACACTAAGAGTATGTGGGTTTTTTTCCAGTTTCTGCAGAGGAGTAAGACTTGCGGTAACTAGATCTACCCTCTAGGAATTCAGTGTCAGCGCAGAAGAACGCTGGGTCTTCCCACTTCCTCAATGTCCGGATTGTATTTATCGGCCTTATGATGAAAGGATACTAAAATGAACATGCAAAACATTGCAAGGCAGGAGCAATCAGCTGGCCAGCATCTAAGGGATGTATTTATGAGTGCAAGGGTGATAATGTTCAGGTGCTCAGGCGGAGCAACACAACGGGCAGACTGTCAGGGCTCCGACCCGAGGAGCGGTGGCAGTTTGCTTTCCCTCCTCCCCTCCGTTTTTTCCCTTCATTCAACCAAGCAGCGTAACCACCTATCACTGCAGCCCTTAAGAGCTATTTTGCAACAGACACACACAACCCAGAATGCAGACTTTTCTGGTATATACGTTGCATCTTGTCACTATGACTCTCCTGATTTATTTCCACGTGTGCTACCCCCCAGTGAACAGCTGCCATTTTCTTAGAGTTCAATTCATACCACAGTTAAACATGACACAGCAGTCAATTTGCTTGGGTAGCCTTCAGTTTTGGCCGGAATAGTGGCTTATATGTGGTTAGTCTTTACACATGAGGGAAAGAAACACCAAGGCAAATGTTCTTGTTCTCTGCAAGTCAGAGAGCTGTTGAGATGAGCTGGGACCTCTGAATGTTCAAGCAAATGTGCATCAAAATACAGGATACCTTATCACAGCAGTATTTGCGATCTTGCTTTCCACACCTTGTGTCGCAGCAGCAGAAGGTATTTGCTCAAGGGTTGCTGTTTCCTGGTGAATGTTGTGACTTAACAGGATTTGGGGCAGTGCTGGTGGGAAGGATCAAAGGAGCCCACCTGGGACTGCCAGCTCCGAAGGGTTCGGGCCCCTACAGCAAAGCCCAGATCAGCCCAAAACACCTGGCTCCTCTCCTGGAGGAGATTCTGCACAGCTGGAAGAAGACCTAGAAGAACGAGAAGCTGTATCCCTACCCGAAGAGTAGGGGAGGATGTGAAGGACACACCTGAAAAGACAGAGGTCTAAGCAAGGCGGCACACGAGGCAGGTGAGTGCAGCTTTGGGCACCTGATACACAGCTGGTTTGTGCTGCATAACAGAGCTCACTCAGGACTTCAGCACGGAAGCAAATGCCTGTAGAAAATGAATGTGTGTCAAATGCACAGGTGATGGATGGAGTGAGCAATCCCACAAGATATGTGAAAAAAACACGGACCAGAGGTCTAAGCAAGGCGGCACACGAGGCAGGTGAGTGCAGCTTTGGGCACCTGATACACAGCTGGTTTGTGCTGCATAACAGAGCTCACTCAGGACTTCAGCACGGAAGCAAATGCCTGTAGAAAATGAATGTGTGTCAAATGCACAGGTGATGGATGGAGTGAGCAATCCCACAAGATATGTGAAAAAAACACGGAGATGACATCAGCCACAGGGGAAGTAGACCAGAGACTGGGTAAGAGTGGAAAAGAAACAGAGGAGGGAGAGTTATCCCTCCTTTTTTGACAGTTTTGGGGACCGAAACAACCATCCAGTGTAAGCACTGAATCAGAAATGTTTTTATTTCTTTGCGTGAAATAAACTAGAATGGTTTTTAGATCAAGAATGGCTACAAAGTGCCGGCCTCCTTCCTGGAACAGAGAAAGGAAACATAGAGCAAGAAGGGGGTTAATAAGTAGCGGGAAGAAGGACTTTATCCTTCTCCTACACATCCTTAACCTTTTCCTGGGAACTACATTTCCTGATGGAAGGATATGTCATGTAAACCTTGCAAATTGTTCTTTTATATCATGATTTCACTTCAAACATAAAACCAAGCGTGCCACTCTGGGGTCTTCCTGGGCAAGTGCGTGTGCCTAAGGCACTGCCTTACCCGCTGCCCGGCAATGCTTGGTGTTGCGGGAGCGGCCAGAGAGCCATAGGGCAGAAAGGCAAGGGGCTGAGGGGCCCTGGGTGCCTGGGTCTGGAGAACCTTGGGGGGGGGGAACCCGTCATGCTATTTTCTATGTGACAGAGGCAAATATTATGGCAGACCATTTCTGTGACAGCTAGATATGACAGCGAGAGCAGCAACTGTGGGACCCACAGCGTGTCTGGACAAGGGAATGTCATGTCTTTGTTTTGGTTACTTTTACTATCTTCCTGTTATCAACAAGGCCACGGCAGCGTGCATGGAGCTCAGCCCATGGCCGTGTATGTGTGTGTGAAGACCTCCGTGCCCCCGAGGATTCTGGTTGTTATCTCGTACGCCTACCCGGGCGAGTAAAGTGAAGGTTCGTATGGCCACCAGGTCAGGCTGTGGGGGTATTTTGATTTAATCGTGTCTCATATATGGCAAGGGGTATCATTGTATTTTTCAGCTTTGCGTTTTCCAGCAGTTTTAGATACCTCATGTGGGGAAAGTAGTATCTTTTAAAGAATACATTCTATATTTGGTAATGATTTGAGGCACGAATGTGTCTGAAGGAGAAAGGCTTTTCAAGTGGCGTGCTGCTGGCTCAAAGGTTCCTCAACAAATTCTGCCCGGCTCTGCCTCTGAGCCGTGCTGCCCTCTCACCAGCCTGAGCCTTGAGGGATCAATTCGGGAACTGCTTGAGACTCTGCAAGATATTCTTCAATGGCCCCTTTCTTCTCTGGAAGAAAGATACAGGGAAATGTCAGAGAGAATTAACAACTTAGATGGGTGGGTGGCAAGGCTTGAAAACCAGAGATGATTGAGAGAGGAGCAATGTCCCACAAGGAAACAGTTACTAACACTGCACAGGTGGGCTTGGAAAAATTGGTTTGGTTTTGGGTTTTTTTTGGTTTTGTTTTTTTTAAGTACAGCACAACCTAAAAAAAAAGAAAAAAAAAAATCTAGCTCATCATCAGCCAGTATCTTGGAAATAGCACTAATTGACCAAATCTTGGAAGGGCTTATATTAACATCCAGGCTGAAAAGCTCAAGTTGGCTATAACACCCAGGAGCTGTAAGGATACGCTTGCAACGCACAAGTCTGCGCGAAATGGTCCAAACTGGAAAGCGCAGGCCAGAAAGCCGCAGGCTTTGTGTGGGCTTTGCAGGACTCCCCACTTGGATGCTGAAGTGCCCAAGAGGACATTGAGTTGTTGATGAATTCAGAGCCGCTCCCACCATTAACGCCTTGAGTTGCTTCCCTCCTGCATAACTAGATGCATGCTGCGCGCAGAACCTGGGCAGCTGCTGCCTGGGAGCTGCGATCGTAGCTGGCCTGCTGCTTCCCAGGACGTCAACTGATGCCACGTGGCAGCAATTTGCAAATTGCAAAAGGCGTGTCTGTGTAGAAAATCTGTAACAGGAAGGAAAAACATTTTTCAAAGAACAGAATGGAGCAGCAGCCAAATAATTAGGCTCTTACTCAAAAGAGAGGGCAAGGAAGAATGTTCAATTTTTCTTCTTTGAGGTGGAAAGGTGGTGAAAGGGAGGATGGATTTGGATCCAAATAATGGGGGTTTAGTTCTTGGTTCTGCTGTGACCTCTGGCAAAGCTGTCGACACGCCTGCATATCTCATTCATATCTGTGAAATGGGGACAATCTCTTCCACGATCCACAGAGATTTTATGAGGAGAACATTCTCAATAGACAGAGTCCTCAGGCAGGGAGGTAGAACAGTATCGGAGGGAGTTGTCTGATTTCTATAATGAGCACCACTGAATTAGATAAGCAACAAGCCAGGATTTCAAACAGTTTTGGAGTTGAAGTGTTGGTATTCAACAAAGAGTAAATGTTTTATATTGGGAGATAAGGATATTATGTTTCTCACAGTGTAAACAAGAAAATACTTGTCTTTGTAGATTAGCTGTAGCAATGAAAATACTTCACAGTCACTAGTTGGGAGTTCTCAGATTGTGTTAATACATCCCAAACGGTCTGGTACAGACTGGAACAGGGAGTTGAATCAACTGCGAGATACTGGGCAGGCTGAGGCCTTTTTGCTCAGGATACAGCAGGTTATGCTTTCTGTGAGGTCTCTTCTCTGCTTATCATGATCGCACTGATGGCCTGCCTATCAAACGTGGACAAATGGTAGATGAAGCGAGGAGGAAGTGGTAGAAAGGAGCATCAGCTCACTGTCGTGTTGGCTGACACTCGCTTTGGGCAGGCAAGTGGCTGTCTCTCTGACCCTGTGGGAAATCATTAACATACTTTAATTCCTATTGATTTCTATTTGCAAAAGTAACATCTAACTCACACTTTTCACAGAAGCCAAACTGGGGCTCTTCATGCTGACTTTCATAAGTAAGTTTCTTCTCCCCATGGAAAGCCCAAAGGCAGATTACAAAATTTCACAGATCCTTTGGAAACCTCTAAAACTGTTTTTTTGGGTTTGCTTTTATTTTGTTTTCCTGTGGCCTTAGAAACTGCCTTCCCAGACTGCCTCCTTCATTGCCGGAAAATCATGGGAATAAGGAAACATTTTCTGACTACAACACTTCTAACTAGCAGCGCTATTGTGAATTAGAGAACCGTGAGGGTCTGGGTCCCAAAAATTCAGAAATCAAGCATGCGTTTAACTTCTAGTCCATGCACAGTTGTACTGCCCTGCAGTCTTAACTCCTTAGGGAACAGTAAATAAGAATAAGGCAGCTTTCTCCCTCTGGCCTAGAATTAACTTGGAGTTTTAATTGACCTGTTTTATTGCAGATGTTTATGTTGAATTGGCCTACTACAAGAATTATAATTCATCCACGAAATAAAATGGCTCCAATGACTAACTTGAGTGTTACATAAAAAAAGGTAAGAGTACTGCCAAATTTCTCAGGTTTTATGATACTGTTCCCTTATAGTTAAAATGAAAGTCAATTTGTTAAATATTTACTTATTTGACAAACTTGCTGTTCTAACTTCCTCTCTATACCCTTAAGAAATGAATACCATTAAGTAATGAATGACAGAGCACAAAAAGAAGGCTACTTGTCTAATTTGGTTTTGATTAGTGTAGGAAAAACAGGGACTGACAGGTGTAAATCCTGAATAGAATGGGTATTTATTTTCCCATAGAATTGCAAAATGTAGCTAGTTTAGAAGATTGTAACTTGATTTTATTGCTCCAAGCCTTGGAGATTCTTATTACTGTGCCAGGTCATTATTATTCTCTTAGCAACAAAGGATTTTTAAAAAAAAAAAAGTTCATTAGAAATATCTCAGGCTAACCTCACACGTGTAGCAGCAAGAATAATAATAATGCTACACATATTCCTTTGTCACCCTGTGACAAGAATGAGCACTTCTGTTTTTCTTGGAGTTAAGCTTTTTGGGAAGAAGAAGGGAATAGCAGGATTTGGCTGCTGAATTCTTTCATTATCTCTCCTTCCTTTGTGTGGGGCATGAAGGGCTGTGAATCAGAGCACTGCTAGATATGGCTACAGGCATCCAAGGCAGACTAGGTGCATTGATTGCCTCAGCACCTACGAGCAAGATTGCTGAGCTTGAGAGCCAAGTTTCCTTGCTACACAACATGAAGAAGAATAAAAAGTTCCTGGATGGTATTTTTAGAGACGTGAACGTGCCTAGAAAAGGAGGGTCTGAAGCGTACAGTGCAGAAGAGAGGTATAGATGAAAGACGAGTTACTGCGACTAGGACATAAAAAGGCAGGCAGTCATGCGGAGGGGACTGCAAATGTTGGAGTACCGGAGTTTGTCCCCGGATGTGTAACTGATAGGTGACGAACATGCAACTCTGGAGTGAAGGAAACAAACCTTGTCAAATGTGTCCCAGCTATGAACAGGGAGGAGATGTGAGTGAGACAAACACTATGGTGGGTAAGCGTCATGAAGACAGTGTGTTTATTGGTACGTCATGCAGCACCCACTTTGGACTCTCCCTCACTTTCAGTTTTCCTTTGGCATCCCAGCAAGATGCCAAAGATGCGTGGAACTGGCGTGCCTGTCCTCCGCAGAGCAGCAGAGCCGAGGGCCCTGCACTGCGCTGGCAAAGGACAGAAGTGCTGAGAAGCCTGACTTACTCCTTCCTCCAGCTGCATCTTCTGCATGGATACCCCACCTCTATTACAGAAAAATCAGGGCAGTTGATAGGCCCAAGGTCTGTATCCTTCGAGAACAGTTAGACCCTTGGACACCAGTGACGTGACAGGTTAGAAAGTGGAATGAAAGGCTTTTAACAGCACTGGCTCTTGCTAACTTAAACTTAAGACCAAAGTCCCGGCTGCCAGGGCATGAAGTTTTTCTCCAGTCTCCAGGGCTCGAGAACCTGAAGATGCTGTTTTCTCTTTGTCTAGTGTGCTGTATGTGGATCACGGAGACTCTGGTGAGAATATCCCACGGGGTCTTTGAGAACACATTCTGGTCCTTCCTTTCGTCTTGGGTTTTAGCTCATCAGATTTGAGAAATCTGTATGGAAAACAAAAAAGTCTTGTCTTCCCCTGAGTCAAAAGGCAAACATTGAGTAGGTCATCTTCAGAGCTAGACAGCAATGGAGTAGAAATCCAGCACAAACCAGTAGTCCCATGAACTACGGATCTGATGGGTCTTGGTTTCCCTTGGGCAACCTTGTTTGGATTCTCCTCCGTCTACATAGCTGGAAGCTCCGACTGCAACTTCTCCTGTGGGTAGGTGTTCATAACATCTTTCATCTTTGCAGCTTTCTTGGTGTTTAACAAGGGTTTAACTCTAGCTGCAGTGGGTCTCTCAGCAGCCTGTTTTCATGAAATGTATAGGAATGTAACATTTTTAGCTTTTTATTGTTCTGTCAGATGTGGTTAAAATTGGCTCTTTGTTCTTGTTCCCTCTCTCTTGCATAACGTGCAAGTATGTACATGCACGTATGTACATACATGCACATGCGCGCACACGGAGAGATTTATTATACATATGAAGAGATAATGATCTCAAAACTATTTTAATTTCTGTAGGAATCCAAGCTAGGAAAAAAAAAAAGTATTGTAATGCTTTTTCTTTGGGAGAGGAAATAGAGGATGAACTATTTTTTTTCCTGTGCAGCAGACAGAATATTCAATTATCATTCTGCTTAAACATAACATGTGTTGTTGAAAATCTGGCACTACTATTGTAAAGTAAAAGAGGTAGTGGGATCCTTGTCCTGGAACTGCATACTCGTGCTTATGCATGGCATGTGTGTTTTGCCTCCAGTGCCTGTGTGGTCCTGCCGAGACTGGAGGAATGCGTAGAGAACGTAGGCTTGCCATTGAGATCCTGCCTCCATCACATCTTTCGGAGTTTTGCCAGGAAAAGAAGGGCATTTTACCCTTCATTTGTAAGTAATTAAGATGACAGTGGAGTTTCTGAGTTTTTCAACTTTGTGAAAACAAACTAATAGCAATGATCCAGTTCAATAATTCAGATATTAATTGACACGAGAGAAACAATACATTAAAAATAATTAACTTTCGTTAATTAATTTTTAGAAATAGGAAGGACACCTGCAGCAAGTGCAGGCGTTTGCACGTGTCATTAGATTGGGAAGGCTGTGCAGTAATTCTGAAATGAAAACAGGTCAAAAGGACCAAGAGTGATCTGCAGCACGGTCTGAGAAGTAGCGTGAACTATGTGATTGCTAGTGAGCTGCAAAAAAGGTGACAAAAAGATGTGCATTTCTTTAAGATGTCTATAGAAGACAGAGGTTAATTAACAGTTGAAACATGACTATTGGTGTTTTACGTCAGCACCACCATCAGTGTGTTAATTATTGTCATTTTCAAGCCTCAAATGTGCGTCTTCCAGACTTAAGCTGAAATAGATTGATGATTCTTTTACTGAGGCATTTCTTAGATAAATTTTAATTAGTATCTTTTTTTTTTTTTTTCCCCTGAAAACAGGTTTTTCTATGACCAGAACTGGAATGTCAAATCTCAGCTTTCTCTTCCTTGGTATTCGATGCAATTCCACTTGTCTGCGGTATTATTGCAGGAAGGTAAGGTGAACATATCTGTCACCATCCCTGGAGGTATTTAAAAGATGTTTAGATGGGGCGCTTCAGGACACGGTTTAGTGGAGGACTTGGCAGTGCTGGGTTAACGGTTGGACTCTATGATCTTAAAGGTCTCTCTTCCAAGCTAAATGATTCTATAATTCTATGACTCCATGTTACCGTCTTGCCTAATTTTAAATTTTGCCTTCTCTGCAACATAGACACAGAAAAACCTGAAATGAACCCTAGACGCTTCCACCTCCTCTTTCATAGATAATAAGTAGAAACGCACAAACCTAATTTGTTCTGTTGCTCTTAATGCTTACGTCTAATGAAATTATGCTTGTAGGAAAAAACACAAAGGCTTTACATGCCACCATGGACATGCTAGAACTCCATTCAACTGGGGTCCCTCACAGGGGAGTGAGAGTGGATCAGGCACCTCAGGGGCATAAAACCCAGCCAGTCTAGAGATGGCATGGGCTGCGTGCAGTCCCCTAGTGTCAGCTGAAATAAAATGTTGAGCACACTGTGAGGTCAGGTCGTTCCTGCATCAGACACCTCCCAGGGAAGGTTCTCCTGCTACACATGGTCCCCAGCCCTCTGTTCTCAAAGTTGCTGCCCACAACTCTTCTTTCAAAGATCCTGTCAAAGATAATTGTGGTGTTGGGTTTTGGGAGGTTTTTTTTTGGTTTAAGAAACCAAAAAACCCTTCTTCACCCAAATATATGTAAGTGCTTAGAGCCATTATCCAGGTTTATGACTCTCCGTCACGTACAGAGACAGATGCTGACTTGACCCCTCACTGCTCTGACCAGCCTGACCCCGCGGCTGTTGGGCCGCTGGAACTGGGGCTGCTCACCAACACCCTGCGGCCTGCCAGAGCGAGCCTGGGATGTGGTCTGGGCTGCAGCCCCAGGCTTCCTTCTCCTAGAGGGAGCCACGGAGCCCTGCTTGCTCTCGCTCTGGGAATGGGAATTCAGACTGAGATTCCTAAACAGTATGTCACTTCATCCCTCTAAAAGTATTTCCTTTCCAAGTACATAACTCCTGCTATTAAGTTTTCAATTTTTCAGTAAACAGATGTGCATGTATATAATTTGCCAGTCTCTTTCAGTTCCACAATGGCCTACTTTTCTATCAGTGCTATTAAAAGTAAAATGTCAAATTGGGAGAAAGACAGAATTACACTAGACAAGAAGTACATGACACATTTTTTTTCTTTCAGGTGAATTTATCTATCAATCTATTAATTTATTTCCATTCCAATTTTATGACAGGCTATGGAGAAGGATCCTTAGATGCCCTGTTTTTCCCTGTGATTCTGCAAGTCATGGTTCTGGACTTCTTCCTCTGAACAGTTTTTCTCAGTGTACCTAAAGTATCTATGATTTTTTTCCCAATTATTTCTATAATTAAATTTTATCTGTTGTGATGACCTTGAAGGGTAGGAATTAAGCATAAACAAAGAGGATAATGATGGGGCCCAAAGGCAGTAACTTTCAGGAAGCTTGAAAAAAGATATGTATATCTCATTTAAGCAAGGTCAAATGAAAGTTGTCTACAGTGATTTACCTGCTAAAGGGCAAGTTTTCAGCTATATACCTATCTGCTTTCTCCTGCCACCTCTCTCCAAATGGGAGATTCCCCTTTGTAAGAAATGATTCTGTTAATTAAAAAAGTTCTTACTTAGACGGAATAAGCTGCCAATTGAATAAAACCCACTCAAATTTTACAGAGAAGATATAACTAATATGCTCTTTATTTATTTGTATACACAAATAAAAACAAGACAATACAATTAATGGGAAAAAAACCCCTTGTACAAGTACAATGAAATTCTTCTCCTGTCTTAGTTACATAGTTTAACACAAGAAAGAAAAAAACAGCAGAATTAGTTTTCTCTAACATGTTATTAAGGACAAGCCTGTTTACCAGTCAAATATTAGACATCCCCATGGAATTTGACAATTTGCAACATATACAAAAATCTATCACCCAGGGAGAGTTGCAGCTGTAACAAGCAAAGAATTTCTGACTAAAAGGGAACATGACTTATTTTGTCCTAATGGCTTAAAAAAATCATAAATACAATGACTAGGCTAGAAACAATGTTCAAGAGGACTGTTCCTCACACACTGGCATGTGTAGAGCCTGGAGAGACTTTCTGTTGGCCCCATTCTTTGAAGATCTGTCATCTGTGTTGATGAAGAGTCACGGCCTTCAGGTTTGTGCACAGACTGGGTTGTCAGGCTACTTATTCACAGGTTTTTCCTCTTACTGTGGCTAGGTTGTGTGTCTCAGACCTCCAGTCAAGTACAGAAAGTGTCTGGAGCTGGTGTGTTCCTGCCATGAATGCTGTGCTGCCCATTAGTTTGCTAGGCCTTTCTTTATCCCGTCAACAGCCTCCACTGGTCGTGAGCACATCAGTGGAATCAAATGTCTCCCCTGCCAACAGCTGGATCCAGGTACCACAGATTTCTCTTTGACCTCTCTTTAAGGGAGCTGTTTCAGGCAGAAACTAGTATTTTTAGAATTGCTTTCCCCTTGAAAACAGAAGAAAACCTCAAACAAACAAAGAAACCCAAAAACCCCCCAACCATGTTCTTCTAAAAGCCAGATTTACTTTTAATAAATATTATTTGTCTTTCATATGGTTTCATTTGGATACCATCACACTTATGCAGCAGACTATACAAATGCCTTGATATTTCAGCTGCTCTCGGGTACTGTTTGTGTTCCTCTGCAGGCTAGAATTCCTGGGCTACTGACAGGCGCGTTACAGAAACGTAGCCAAAAGCAAGTGCCCAGGCAGTCTAGCAAGCTTGACACCCTGAATGAATCTACTTGCTGCTCCTGAAGGGAGTCCCACCTCTCTTCATCTGCTCTCACCCGTGGAGCCCTGTTCCTCAATTTAGCTTGCAACGAGGGGAGCAGTATTTTTGCAGGGTTTGTTTTCTAGCAGTTGTGTAAGTTGGTTAAATTATGGTGAGGCCAATGAGCTATTAGGTTGGTTCAGCTTCTTCTGGTCAAACCACACCTACTGCTCAAGCCTGCTCCCGCCTTGCAAAATTTGTGCTCTCGTAGCCACTCCTCTCAGACTAGGGAAGTGATTTCTAAGGGATGAGGTCACGATGCCAGCCACCACCTTTCTCTGACTACTACTGCTTCCTTGCTGATTTTAAACCAGGCAAGGACTCATTTCTCTGATGATTTCTAAAGGGATGAACTCAAGTCATGCAACTATCTCAAACTACTACGTGCTGACTCAAGAAACCTCACAAGTCAACCTTCTGTCAGTCCTGCCTGCAGCCCTATGCAAAGATCTCCCAATATTCTTAAGCAAATGGGCGTACACGTGACGCAGAAATTAAAAGAGTCTAGGACTAGTACCTAGATTTTTTTCCTGTTTGCTAAGACAAACAAATTGGAAAGGAAAGCCAAGATTCAGAATGAAGTTGAATTCTAGCAAGTTTAATAGGTCTGATTCAAAACCTTGTAATTATCTTGCTTTTTGTAGTGCCAAGTTCATGTTTGGCACCTAGAAAACCAAAACATATGGCCCTCCAGATTTTACTGAAACTTTAAACAGATGATTAAAGAAGGTACCTCAAATTCAAAAGGATACCTCCCCTGAATTGTTGGGTTTTGTGTCCTAGTTACTTTTTCAGGCATGAGATTTACAGATAACTCTGCTTGTTGTCCCTTCAGTAAAGGCTGTTATTTTAAAGTAGCTTGTTGAATCAAATCCCTACTGAACTTCAACGTCATTTTAAACCCAGCCTTTCAAACTAATGTGACCAGGGTTCTCCCAGTGGCACAGAACATGCCACAGCAGAATGAATTCCTGCCCATCTTGTCCAGTTGCATTCTAGGCTTCAGCATGCAAACCCACCACTTCACAGAGGAACAGAGTAACACGGATGTGAAAACTGAACTGGACCACATACCAACGACCCTTAAATAATACATTCCTTTAAATAAATGTAGGGTCACCAATAGAAGGGACTACTGAAGACAGAAATACCACTCACTAATAACTAACAAGTTTCAAAGCAGTATACAGACAGAAAAGACATTTCCAAGTATAGCAGGCACGGTACTGGATGGAAGTTGTGTTACGTGGTGCACTTCCTTCTGAATTTGTATTGAACTGATGTCCTCAGAAAGACTGAGCTCCAAGACTTGAATCACTGAGACATGAGTTTCAGTAGCCAAATGCAGCGTTGAGCTTACAACCAAACTGCAGGGTAGAGGTTAAGTTTTAGCATTCTTTCCAATTTGCATCTTATTTGACCTTTCAAAACCTTCCCTGTAGTTTCGTCAGAAGCTGGTAGACATCGCTTCCCCTCCTGAAGACTACTGCTACTTACCCCAGAGGCTGCAGCTGAGTTCTGAAATAGCTGCATTTTGCTATCTGGTAGAGATATTCTCCTTGTGTATGGACCAGTGTCGCCTGTATCTACACAGCTCAGATCACAACACACCACTTTCAGCAAATGGATTTGAGAATTCATCCCAGGACCTGCAGTTTACCACAAGCAGCCTAGAAGCAGGAGGCAAGGACTGAAAAGAGGCAAGGCTTTTTAATAATAAACTGGTCACGGCTAGTTTATTGACCTCACGTACTGATACAGTACACCTGGTGGATAATCTCAAGAAAGAGGAAACAATGCCTCCTCTAACTGGGTACGGAGCTCAGTCTCTGCGGGGATATCGGCTCACCGCTAACTCGGCAGGAAGACCGCCACCTAACAGAACTTCCATCCAGTATGGAGACAATGATCTCCCCAATATATCCAGGATTTTTCTACTGAATGTATTGATGCTAGTATATTGATAAGGAAAAAGAGACAAATAATGTATTTTCTCATTTCCTTCCTTCCTTGATTTTTTTTTCTTCTCCTGTGTTCTTGATCTCACTGGGAAGTGGTAAATAAACACACTTTATTACAAATCAGTTTCTATTTAACATTTCCGAGTCTCTTCTTTACACCTCTTTTTCATAAGAGCATACCCTTTTTGCAACTTTCTTGTAATTTATCTTAATTTTAATAGTCTATTAATATTTTATTATGTTTTGCTCATTTTTTATCCAAATTTAGTATTACCACACAGTGTTCCCCTAATTTTAGGTACTTGACTAGAAAAAAGTTGGTCCTCAACTGTTGTGAAGCCTATTTACATCTGAGATTTATTGCACTGAAAAACTGTTCAATATATAAAACCAATCCCATTATTGATAGTTCAAATCCTTCTGTGCTAAAGATTGCAGTTACGTCCCAAGCCTGCAATCAGATCCATACACAACTCTATTGATATCATCCCACTGAAGTCACAGAGTTTTCAACATCCAATTGTAGAAGAAAAATCAACTTTCATATTTAGTTTAAGTCCTAGACAACATAATCTTCATAAAGCAAAATGCCATTGATAATGTTTGGCAATACAGTGCTAATTAGCAAGGGCTAGTTTTTTTAGTATCATTCCCACCTTCCCGGCATATGAACAGGAATTATTTCTCTTACACGTCAATCTTTAAATGAATCACTTCCCAGGCTATCCGAAGTCCAAACTCATCTGTAATAGTTCTGGTTCCAGGCTGACAGGCTATCATACATTTCGCTAACAACTTCTGATATTGCAAAACAAATTGTAGATTTTATATCAGCTGTTGAAGACTTTTTTTTTTTTTTTTAGATACTATGGTAGTCTTGTGGATCATGTAATCTTGCATTTTTTCTCCTAAAATTTGCTTATGTATATGTACTCACTCATTTTTAAAGGTATGTATTTTAGCTTTTACTAGGTAAAAATTATTCCTGACATTACTATATTATGCCAAAATAAATGACTTGTGTTCCTAGTTACAACTTTCGCTTCTCAGAGTATTCAGTTATTAAAATGAAAAATATGAATTGCAAAAAAAGCTTCTTCTCCTTTATGGCTATGTTATTTAACTTGCCATCAACTGATTCTAAAGTAGAATCACAAGAGACTACGCAAACGAATACAGACATTTTAAAAACAGGAGTGGGCTTTGTTTAACTACCTTGGAAAAAAAAAATGAATTGTGATAAACAGTTTGGGGATTAATTTAGAACTTACTATTAGAAGTCACCTGAAGGCACTCTCAACATACCGGCAAATTAAATGGGCATAAAATAAGACTACACATCACACAGTAAGAGCAATCTTCCACTAACGGGAAGATACTGCAGTCTTCCTCCATCCTAACTTCCTGATATTAAATTCACATCTTCTCAGTGTGTTTTTCCTGTTCTGTAATAGTTTCTAGGTTAAACCTAGGCAGCTACTGCAAGGTCATAGTGCTGTTTATTCTCTGCTCAAGGAAGCTGGTGGAAATCCTGACTATATTTCCGGGTTTACTAGTTACTAACTGCTCTGTGATATTTATCTGGGTAGCCTGTGACTTCAAATACTCAGCACAACTATGAACGTTGAGACTATGCTCACTGTACCTCCTAGGTAATTCTCAGCGATAATTAAATATTGTAACAGCAAAGTAGGTTTGAGTTCTTCAGTCCAATGCTTTTCAGCCTCATTCATAGACTCCCTGGAACACCACATGAAAGGTAACTAAGAAAAATTAATACATCAGGGGAGCTTACAAACTAAGGGTCAAAAACACTGCCTCAGCCTACGCACTGCCCTACCACCCTGTGCATGCGTTTGGCTGTGAGGAAAGGCCAAGCTGAGGCCGTTGCCCTTACGGGAACCCTTCACGAGCTACATGGTGTAACACAGAAACAGGCCCCACTAATAATCATTTCTGTATCATCATATACTTATATAATGCTTTAAAGATATTTCCTGCCTTAGTTTAGCAATCCGAGAGCTCCCAGCTTCCTTTGTGTTGCGTAACGTGAGGAACAGAGCAGCAAACCGACGCATTCCCCTCAACATGACCGAAACAAAATCTGCTGGCATAAACGCTCGTTTTGTGCCAAGGTTTGGCTCCCTAGCTCGCAGCAGAGCGTGTTGCTACTGTCGACACTCCTGCCGGAAGGACGTGTCGCGTTAAAATCTTACTCGCGGCCTTATCCCCGATGGGTTTTATTTCACAGAAGAGGCAAAGGAGCTTTTTAGATTTAGCCTGCCCGGGTCAGCCAGGTGGGAGCCCGCGACGGCCAGAAAGCTTACGCAACGGCCCCTGGGGTCGGCCATTGAGATGTG
>JMFS01048386.1:0-18758 GCA_000699545.1 Podiceps cristatus
TCATCCCTCATGTGCTCCAACATGCTGTCCATTTAGTTTCATATTTTTTCTCAGTAAGAACCAGACAAATCTTTGCAGTGGTGCCTCACAAGTCACAATCTAAAAGACACTACAGTCTGCTTGAGGTGCAAATCTTTTGTCCTTACTTTTCCCATTTAAGAAGTCAAGACACTCTTCTCTGAAAAATGGAAGGGGGTTTATAAATGGAAGAGAATAATTTGAGCCCTTCTTTCTATCTGCTTCTACATGAGGGATCCCAAAATCTAAACTCTGTTCCCACAGACTGTTGGACTCATTCCAACCCTGAACTGTATTAAATAGAAGACAGCTTAACAACTTAATGGTGGGTTTACACTACTCAGAAGTTAAATCTAAAGAACCATCACATTTATGGACGTTATTATTTTTTACACTATTTTAACTTACTATTAAACCCACACAACATACTCCACCATCATTTAACTGACAATTCCCATAGCTCTGACACTAAAGAAAACATCTTTGAACAGAACATGATAGGGTCTCCAGGTTTATGTTTTTTTCTATTACCTACCTAGATGCAGATAGAGGGTATCATCCCCTAGTAAGTATTTATCTGAAAAAACAATCTCTACAGCATTGCAACACTCAGCAATACCAGCTAGAATGCTTGCAACTTATGTTTGTTTTCCATCAACACCCCTAGGGTGGCACTTGTGATTGTTCAGAGATTTCTTTCCTGACCTTTCAGAAGTCAAACTTGCTAAGCTTGTTATTCTAGAACAACAAAACTGTGGATGCAGCCTTTATCCTAAACATTTGTCACTGATTATTCTTGATATACATGGCTGCAAACACATAAACTAGTTCAGATAACAGAAACCATACAAGTAGGATTAGAAGTAGCTACATGTTGGCTGATTTACACTCTTAGAAAGTCAGTCAAGTATCTATGGCATTGAGATTTTAAGAGCAGAATAGTCTTTACCCAGGGTTGACTTTTGTTTCCTGTTTATTCAAAATAACCTTCCCATTTGTATTTCTATAAGGTCGAATATTTATATGCAGTGCCATGTTCTAACATAATTCAAAAACATGATATCCAAAAAGAAAATAAGGTAAAGATGTACTAGAATAAAATCCAAGGCATCAAAGTTACTACATTAATTCAAACTAAGAAACTAATTTAGAAAGAAGCTTTCTTAGTGAAATTAGTAAGTTTTTAAAAGGAAGCAGGGGACTTTCTAAACAGGACTCGTTAGTATGTGGGGGTGTAATGGGGGAGGCTCAGACTGATGATATAAGCACATATGAAGCACATAGCTTAAGTACTTTCATTTCAGAACATGGCTTTCTGAGAAAATCAGTATGTCTACCAAAGTTTGTTGGCCAAGGAGCAAAGCTCTAAAGCATTAACACCAATTTCAGCAGTACGGCAGGGAAACCTTGTGCTTCAGCTGGGCAGTCTCACCAGACCAATGCCACTGTACCAGGTGTTTGCTTGACAAACCCAAGTGTAACACTAAGCACTTTTTCTCCCTCAGAGCTACACTGTATTTAAACCCATAAAATGCAAGACATTTAACCCACAGATCCAGCCTCTAAAATACTTTTTAGATTAATTTAGTTTTTTTAAAAATCAGTAAGAACTCAGGTTCCCACTTCCTAATTCTCTGCAAGATAAAATTGCTCTATTTACAAGCACTAACATAGGGTTAGGATTTTTTTTTTTTTTTTTTTGACAAAATCAGGTGTAGAAAGTGATACCTGATTCATGGGTCTCTTGCCTGGCAAGTTATTTGCCAAAGTATGTAACTTAAAAGGTACAATAGATAAGGGATGACTGAAGAATGGTCACAGAGCCCTGAATAAAGCTGAAAAGATTATAGTAAGAACTGAAGAGATTTTTATTTTTTCTCTTAAATTCAAGACAGCCTAAAATGAATAGTAGTAAGCGAGACTTGAAAAAACTTTATTTAGTAAAATTCATGGAAATAATTCACGTAAGTCTCATAGAAGCCAACCAATCAGTCCTATTTGATGACCACTAAACCAACCTATTTAAGAAGTTAGTCTGTTTAGGAGGGACTTCAAATGCACACGAAACTGAAAAACAGTCACAACATAAATGTCCAACATTGAGTGGATCTGCTTTATGTCCTGACAGACTCAGAAAACGCGGAAGACAAAGTAATTTCATGGATTGAGTACTATGTTATATGCACAAAAAGGTACAAGAGTACTTAAAAATAAATCAAATGCCATAAAAAGAACACCTAGTGTTTAATAAAAAACAGAAGGTGACAATATTAAGCCCTCTTTAATCCAAGAGTGACTAGCTTAGTTACTTCAGTCCATCACAGAGAACATGGCAGCATACTCAGAATGTCACCTTTGAAATTCAATATATCAAAGGTGATTTCTGTGCATGTAACCTCCTTCAAATACAGTCAACAACTATCTTATTTAAACACAAACATTTAACAGCTCTGAATAATGAAGGCAATAAAAAGGATTACGGATTACTATAGAATAAAAAAATAAATACTTTATTAAGAACTCTGAAATTTTGCAGTCCACTCCTATTCATGACTGTAACAGAAAGCTCAACAAATGTATAACTGACAGATGTTCAAAATAATTATGAAAAAGATACATGTACAGAAAACCAGTATGAAAGCCAACCAGCAAACACTGCCTCACGAATATGCCTAGCTAAATGGTGCAATGAGCACAGATTAAGACCTGAAGCTACACAATTTCACAATATACAAGCTCTCATTGTTATAGAAATTCCTCTGCTCAATGCAAAACATTGTACAAGGTAGGAGAATGTTTAAGAACCAACCATTTATTGAACTTTATTCTAAACTGGGTGGCAGTTAAAGCATTTTTACCTAGCAGCTGAATTGCACGGTCACTGCAACATACTACAGTTTTACAGTGCTTTCTTAATAATAAATGACATCGTAGAAAATTTGCTCATTAACTATAGGGAAAAAAAAAATTTATATGCAGTAACACACAGTACCCTATTAGTAGCAGTAGTGAGACTGATGCAGTTTTTCCCAGCTGCTTATTGGTCCAAAAGCCACTCTCAGCACTTTGACGTAATCTGGCAAAACAACCTCAAGCAGAAGCTTGTCTTACAGCATCTTCCTGACTCCTGGCATCCAGTGTCACTTTTGAAAGCACTGATAACCACTTTAGCTGTCATGTTATTTGAAGTAATAGTGACCAAGTCTTGGTGCGCACTGGACTTGCCAAACTAGGCAAGTGCATACTATTAGCCTTTTTTAATAGAACCATGAAGACAAAACAACTTCTCCCTCCTTCCCTCCCCATACAAACCCAAGAAGGATAGTATAATAAGATTTTTCTAAACTCCCCTCCCCCTCCAAAAAACACCTATTGTTGTAGTTCTGAAATTACAGAGCAGAGCTGGACACATGCACTTTTGGATACACAGGGGTATGTCCTTGTAGTGATGCGAAACCCTAGGCAAGAACATTCTGGTGAATAAGAAAACAAGAGAAAGAAGTTGTCTGAAGGTCACCAAGGATCACTAGAAATGACCAGTATTGCCTATTTTTAATGCAGTAGAAAGCAAAGTTTGTGTTTCGTCATTAGTTAGAAGGTATTAAAGTTTCTGACTATCATAATGCAAACCTCTACAAGCATTTATGCAGAATAATCTGAAAATATGATACAATAGTCCATTACATTTTGGAGCACAGTAGAACAAAGTATGTACTTTTGAGTCCAGATGAACTGTATGAGGTGGTGGAGGCTGAAAAGTAGGTTATTCCAGTTGTACCAACTGACGTCATCTAATACTTACATGGTTTAAAAACTAGCTTGACATAGGGTTAAAGATCTGAATATGCTGGGCTAAAAGAATCCAGACTTAGCAGTCATGACTTTTAAGGCCAAATTAAAACATGGAGAAGCATTTTTAATAGTGAAGCCAATATTTTAATACTATCTCAGGTTTTATAGAACAACCTAACAATATTCAACAAGTGAAGGCTTTAACATTCACATGCATAATCTTCATATGAAAGGTCTTTTTATTTGTATGGCTTACACAGTAGTGATATTGCAAGCATTTCCAGTAAAAGCTTTCCTGTTATAAGGATCATGTATAGACCATATATTCCAACAAACATGTTGGAAGTTAACAACTTACAGTATTTTTTTAAAAATAAATTTTTAGGTAAAAATCTAAGGAAAACTAGCAAAATTGTAAAGCATCTGAAAGAAGGTCTCAATATGTCTTTAATTTAGTAATAAGCAGGTGTTATCATGTGTTCAAGTACCACGTGAAAATTGAACTGTTCACTCAAGTTGCACAGCCAACTTTCCCAAGTGAGCATCATCAACTAATCCAGGAGAAAGTGGCAGTGGGTGTGGATGGGTGATTAATAGGACTAAGAAAACATTAGAAAGCATAAGTTATTAGGAATGCATTAAGTAAAAAGCTGAGTGACAGTACAGTTGAACACTACATAGATGTAGTTCCTTTATTCTTCTGAATGCATCAGGGTCTTAGGAATTCACAGTTATGTCATTAGGTAAAAAGGTATAGTTCAGAGAACATCAGATCAGGCAAGTTCTCATTTTGAGGACACAGCTTGGAAATCATTAGGAATGAAGTATCCAGTATATTTCTAACATTCTACAGCTGATAGGAATTCAGTTTAAGATGTTCTAGGATTAATATATTGCAAATATTTATACTGAAAAAGTGAGGAATACAACTAACTTCTCTGCATGGGAAGGGTTGTGTTCAGGAAGTGAACAAGTACAAGTGCACGCTCTGTGACTGGGTATAAAATACAATGTCAGTTTTAGTCACGACCCAATTTCATTTTCAAAACTACTTCCATTACCTTGATATGCAAAAAAAAAAAAAAAAAGGTTATGCCATATTAAATTTCTTCACTGTATCTCAAGCTGGTGCCAAAGGCATTGCTCTTCTGTGAATCATTCCATGCATTTTTCCTGTTTGTTTTCCTGTGGTGTTTTGTTTGGTTGGTTTTGTTGGTGGTTTTGGATTGTGGGGGTTTTTTTGTTTGTTTGGGTGGGTTTGCTTGTTTGTTTGTTTTGGGTGCGGGGGGTGGGGTGGAGTGGGTTCAAAAGCTACTTTATTCCAGGAACTTAGTTGGTTAATATTAACACTGTACATTTATTATCTTTGTACCAACCTCCCCTGGACTCAAAGTGCTCATTAAATTAACTCACACTAAGCCACTCAATATAAACTGGCAGGTGGAAGAGCTACCAATACATAACCAGAAATCTACTAAAACTTCATATTTCTTCCAATTTGAAGCATTTTAGAAATGAGCACATTTTGCACCACTGATGAAGCAATAATGTCAACTCATCTAAACTACATGGTTTATGATTCAGAAGAATTAATCGGTATTCATAGTTTAGTTTCAGCAATTTTAACTGCCCTATTAAACTAATGCTTTAGGATTGAATAGCGGCTGGTTTGGTTTAATTCATTACATCTCCCATAAGAAGTTGTATTTGAGATAAGCACAAAAAAAATTCAAAGCTTTTGTTGGGTAAACAGTGTACTGTGTAGCATTTAACTTTCAGATTAAGGTTAAATAAGGCAGAGTTTCTCAATGATGGCATGTAATACACCCATTTGTAGAACTATTGAGTCTGGTTGAATGGTCATTTTAACTTGGTATAAATATACAATATTTAAATTTCGGTTTTATTTTTTCCTTTTTCAACAAAAGGGTACTACAAAATACAGTTCTTAAATACAAACAGTCTACTGAAAAGAACAGATGCTACTTACACAATCATAAAATACTTGTATCTGCCAGCCACTTTCTGGACAATGAACCAGTAAGTTTCATATGCTAATCTGGCATATGTCAGCACTGCCACTCAAAAGGGTAGTATTGCATCTTCCCTCTCACCACTTCTGCTTATTTCGCACACCCTTTCTTCTTGCAAGTTTCCTTGTATACTGAACTGAATGAGGAATTCATCTGGCTGAAGAATAACCAGCCAAGTCATTTTCCCACCTTGACTAGCCACATGACCCACAGGTGCTTCCTCTAGCACAAGTGGAAACTTCAAGTTTTAAAGTTCAAACTGGCATTAGAGATAGAGCATAAGAACTGCTGTGGTCTAGCTAGCTTCATCTGTTGTTTCCAGCAGGAAACAGCAGTAAATATTAGGACAGCTTTCCCATTGTTTCCTTGACTACAAAAGACAGCCATTTCATCAGAAGCCAACTCAAAACAGAAGATTATCATTTCAGTACTCATAAATAGCAGCTCTTCAGTATCTTTACTAATTTGGATGCCAATAAACCACAATACCTGGACAAAGTCTTAACTAACCATTTGGTATAAGGCCATTCAAAAAAATCAGGTTTAAATTTTCAGAATCTCAAGCCTCATGTTGAATGAATGCCTTTAAGTTCCATCGCCTGTATTTAAATAAAACAACTGCTTAAGAGTCCATGGGCTAAGTCTAAATGGTTTAAGTACTTTGCAAAAGCTCTATTTCTCATCTTAGCCCAAAGTAATTAGAATATTTGATAGAAAGGTTTTAATGTTGTCATTCTCAGTGATGACATACATCACTTAGTTATTCACAATAAACTACCTGCAACTACAAAGAGGAAATCCTATTTACACAGTTTGTCAAACTGCTACACACCTTCAAAGCTACTAAACAGACTGATGTACAACCCAATTCACTTGATCCTTCCTAACTGATATTTAAAGAAAAAATGAAAGTTTCATAAGAACACACTCAGACCTATTATCAGGAATTCGTGAACTAAATTTACCTCCTGTCAACTACCCTCTCTTTGGCAGGAAGTGTTAGATATGTCACAGGAAACAACCAAATTCCAAAATTATGGACTACTTTGACCTTATAGGAAGTTTCCATTCAGTGTCCTCAGTTAATGATGGATTCATTCAATGCTGTCTCAGAGCACAGGGTTTTAGAATCAATTCTGCATATAAACACCAACACTTTTCCTTCATAAGTAATAGTAGCTGTTATCAACATCTTTATAACTCTTTTTGTCTAAGGGCTGGTGTGTCAGAGATCCATGAAGGAAGACAGAAAATCTTTTTTAGACCTCATTATTGTGAGTATGGTTAACATTTTTATATTATAAGGATTTTCAGCCCACCTTTTCATCTTAGCCTGTTCAATCTGTCTGTGTTTACAGAAAAGTATTATGGGATCTTTACCAATGACAAGATGAACCTGCTTAAGTAGACTGCTCCCAGAAAGAATTGTCCATCCTCCCTCCATCACCCTTTCAAGTCATACTGATTTCCGCCCCCCGTCCCAAATAATTTTCAGCTAAATCAGTTCCTAGATCCTATTCCTTGCATGGTTTTAAGACTACCGGTGCTAGCACAAAGATGATGCTGGGAATGCGGTCAGGCCTGTTCCTCTGCAGTAGTACACACTTTGGTAAGCCTAAATTAACCATCAGCCTGCAGCTCAAGAGTGGCAACATTTGACTGAAGCCAGGTTTCACTCTCTTGCAACCTTTCTGGAGATTTCATTTAGAAGTGGAGAGGTTTGCAATATGAGGAGCTTCTGAAACATTCTACTCCGTGGTCTTATTTATTAGAACAATTTAATAGCAAAGACTAGAGATTGTTTGTGAAGCTACAGCAGAGACAGTAGCAATATGACTCTTCTTTAAACAGTAAAACTCCCTGGACTAAAAATCACATACAAAAACGTGGTTTTAAGGACAGTACTTCAAACTCAGGAAGTTGCAATTCTACAGTAGTTACAAATACAACCCTAATGCTAACCTTTTGGGAGCATGCACTGAAATTCAATCATTACACCATATACCTCCAGTAGCAACACTTAATTTCCTGAAGAAATTACAAGCTAGAACAGAAGCAGAAATCTTACTCATAAACCAATATTCCAAACACCGATTCAAAGATCTGGTTTTACCATTGCTCTGTCAAACTTCCTATGTTTCTACATACGTCTAGCAATTATTTATCAAGTTTTAATTACCTAAATTGTAACTGAAATAATTAGGAAAGCAAGGGCATTACATATTCTTAAAATATTTTAAGACAGTATTGCTGCAAAGGAGGGAGGTCAGAGAAACAGATACAGACACAAATATTGTAACTTTCTTCCTGTTTTTCCCCAGTTACACAAAAAGCAGGCAATTGTACAGTACAATGAGATATTCCCAAGTGAATCTTACAAATTATACTTCGGTTGTTCACACTGAATATCTAACTTCCATACTGGATCTTACAATGACATGTTAAATGCAAGGCAAAGCAAGTCTTGTAACAGCAATTATGCTTTCTGCATGTCAAATAATTGCTAAATTCTACAACAGCACAGAAAACAGATGACACTGTTACACATGAAATGAAACACTTTTTTGGCCTATTTTGTAGTTTCAAATGCAATTTGAAATATTACTTTTCCTCAATTAAATCTCCTCAGGCAGTTTGGCATAATTTTTGTAAAAGAAAAATAATGCCGAAGCTGCACTGTAAACTCAAAATCAACTACCCTTTTGTTCCAAATATGATTCTATAGTTTTAAGCTTCAAAGTGCATTAATAGTTACCAGCAGAACTTGGAATGAGTGATTACAAGCAACAATTTCACAATTATACTGGTCATTAGAGCACATACTTCATAGAAACCATAAGCACTGCGTTTTGGTGCATTCTAGCTAACATTAGTCTTACGACTGTATTTCACCATTTACATTTCACTATATAATTAAAACATATGAATAAAATATTTTAAACAAATACCTTTTAAAATATCACTAACCTTCCATGAGCATGAAAATCTAGGTGCAAGAACTGATCTTCATGCGATACTGCTCTTTTGGCACGCTGGTGTTTTTGGTGTAACAAATCCACATTGTAGGACAATCCTTCATAATGTCTAATGTACTTATTTAGAGGATTTCCATACTGGCCTGAAAAGAGAAAAAAATGTAAGGTTCAGCACGTCTGAGAAATACTAAGGTTACAACTGCACTACCAGGTATGGCAGGTCTGTGGTGCAAAACAGTTGGTGATGAGAACCCAATTTCCACATTATATGCATTTCAGCTTTCTTTTTTTCTCCCTTGTACACTTCAGATTCATTCTACTCTGGTCCTACAGACTGAACGCACACTTTCAGTAGAATGTGTTAGGTGGACCTTGGAAGGCATCTTCTCCTTTAATTTCAGTCAAAACAAGTACAGTCCATTTACTCCAAAACTACTCCACCTGGCAAATTACATTATTGTAGACAGGAATGCTTGAGATGCTTCGGACATGCACTCCTGATCCAAATACAAAAAGTGCAACAGTTGAACGTCTTTCTTGTGGTTCCCTAGAATAACTGTACTTCCAGCTTCACTCTGCACTCATGACACTGAAGTATCTGCTCAGAATGTTTATATTCCACATACCAAATATCCAGAAAAATTAAAAGCAAATTGTGCCACCCAGCAACACGACATTTTGTATCACATGGCAAAGTTTTATTAAAGATGTATCTCCAAAGACAGATTCACTTCAGTCTACCGTGGACACTTCCTTCTAAGGTAATATTTCTGACTCACATTCAGAATGCATCACAGAAAAGGGGGAAATGTGGTTCTGCATGTCCTGATAGAGGAAGGAACATGCAGAACTGACCAGAGGCACTAGCATTTGGGAGCTCTAAATAAACCTATAATACACCTACAGAGGACCACCATATCAGCCCTCTATTTACACTAGAGATTAGACTATTTACTGTAACACAGTATTTTTCAGTCCAAGGTTACCATTAGTAGGTCCATAACAGGATAGAAAACTCCTTGAGCTGCCCAAACACCTGTCAGATATACCGCTGAGATGTACTTTTGTCTACCAAACAGCTAACAGGTCAGTAATCATAAAAACCAAAACCATAAAGAGGTTACTACAGCATTATTTTCCTCCAGACAAGGAGCCACTATATGCATACAGACACTCTGTTAATTACAATTTTGGTCACTTCTTCTGAATTGAGTACGCAGCTTCCAACTGGGATTTACCTTCTTATTAGTTAATACCTCCCAAGCAATCACAGAAATGTAGGCACAGTAAATTGACAGCAAAGCACATATTTCACAAGAAGTATATTTTCATATCCTGACCAGCACCAAGGTCCCCATCCCCTGCCTGTGCACATTCAACACTGATACTCTTTGCAATTCTTACACTTTGATATCAAACACCAGCACTAGAACACCATGCATGAAAAATATTTCATCTACCTGCCAAAAGTAAACACAGATGTTGTGGAAGAAATTAAGAGTAAGTGATTCAGTAACTTTGATCAGAAACCAAATGAGATAGTTGTAACAGTAGAAAATAATGTGGAGAAATACAAAACAAAACAGTTTGTGGAACAAATCACTGTGTCTTTGCAATGGTTTTACATACACAGTGAAAACCATTTTTTAAACAGTTTCTATATAAAACATCCAATCATAAAGAATTAATTTAGATATCTGGATCTAGAATCTACAGTCAAGCATGAGACAGTATCAGTGGTTCTCATTTCAAAGACAGATTATATGACCCAAAATACGTAATGTTTCTTGATGTATTAAACGCCAAAGACAGCAAAGAATTCAAGATATTAAGTGATGTATAATGTTTCAAAACTCCAAGGAGTAATTGCATGTTTTGATACATAACTTTTCTCAGTAGCTAGCATGCAAACATTCACCCTCTTTGAAACAAAGCCTTGCAGTATTCTTCTGTATACTTTACCCAACAACAATACAGTTATTTTCCCTTTTAACTCCATAGAAGTAACTATGTATCAAATCACTCAAAGGTAAGCATCATCTCTTACAGTTTTGCTATGCAAAAAGTCAAATTTTCTTTTAAGCAGCCTGTGACAGCAATACATTGCCAAGTGTATTTGTAGAAGGAATGTTTCAGCACTGTCAACGTTTAGTAAAAGTTTCCATAGCAGTTCTTCCCTACAAGCATATTCCAAAACTTTAGAAGGTATTTCAGTGAATTGTTTGATTTTTATTGAAACAGGTTGGCCTTTTTAGTTCACTGAGATGCTATGTGGTGATACAAAGATAAACTGAGTACAGCAAATGTATCATGATTATTTTTACTAGCTGTAACATGATCTTGCACAAAAAGGACACGAATTCAACTGTCAACCACAAGAGAGAGCTTACCTGAATTGTCTATTGAAAGCTGTGGTATACAAACACAGTCTTATCTACAGTAAGAATATGAAATGAGAACACAGAACATACAAGTTGCTGGTTTTCCAGTTCCAGGTTGAACTGGTAATCTTCAAACATATCCTCATGAAGACTGTAAGACTTGTTTCCATATCATAGCAACTGCATTTCGTAGTACTTACTACTACTTTCTGAAGGTTATAACATTATGCGCCAGTTACTGCTTCAAGGATGTATAAACTTTTTTCTTTCAATTTTTTGTTCTGTTTTGTTACATTTTTCACTGTACATTGTTCTTACTTGTGTGTATGTGTTTGCCCCGTTGTTCCTGGCTCCTCATCTAGATTCAAAACTCCCCTTCCTCAACCTCCTCCTCAAGGGAGTGAATAAACTATTCAATTTATGCTTGATTTTTCAAAAACCTGACTTGGGCTATCATCTTATTTTTCCTGAAGAAATATCAAAATCCAGTATTTGAGAGTTTAAATATGAAGTAAAATCTCCAATTTTCTCCAGAATTCTTAATTCTGTAAGAAAAAGTAGGATCTCTCATAATCAGTTTGACCTCAGACCAACCTAAATGTACTAATTCCCAGCAATTTCATGCAATATTTTTCTTCAGATATCTATAATGACAAGGTCTGAGGAGGCCCAATGAAAGACAAGTATATCCTAAAGCTTTGCCTCAGTAGTGATACATTTTCACAATCAGAAAGAACACCTGTTATTGTACTAAGAATTTTGTAAGTAAAAATACAAATTTACCTTTCCCTTTACTTATTGTCATGAGGACGTCTTTAAATTAATACACAAATTAGTGGCTCTGTTTCTTTTCAAGGGATTAAAATGTCTGATTGCCAATAAGCTCTATAACTAACACAAAAAATGACTAAGTTTATGAATACTTCCAAATGCATCGCTTGCATTTAACAGCAGTGTGCACAATGACACTGCCGTATCTTTTTAAAATTCAGGTAATGATATACTGCAGATAAACTGCATTCATGCGTCCTCACAGTAATGTAGGCTTCTGCAGATGTTGTCTCTTCATCATTGACTACAAATACAGTCCAATAACAAAACTTCATTTTAACTTCCTCTCACTCTTAGTTTCAAAATACAAGTCCATTCTCATCTAGCTTTCAAGAAGCCTCCTAGGTGTTTTCAACATTTATAAAACTTGTGATTTGAGCACATCTACATGAATTCTAATCCAAATGAGACAGGGGATGAATCCAAAGTTCTAGCAACTAGCACGAGGAATTTTGAGGATGAAGAATGTTGTCCCTGTCTGATGTTTCTCTAATCACTTCCAAAGTAATCCCACAAAATGAAGCAGAAACACCTCCTATGGCCCAAGAATTTCTACAAACCAAGCAAGATTAGCCTGAGTCCACTTCTTATATTGAACTGACGCACAATACACATTAGCCTGACTACAGGTACATGCTTTCCAATTCCAGGTATATGACCCAAAAGCGTCAACATTAAAGAAAACAAGCTTCAAAATTAACTGATGCAAGCTAAGACTCAGCTAAAGTTTTAACTTTAAAATAAGATACTAACAACTCACTTTACCAAAACTAAGGAGTTAGTATGCTGAAGAATGTGTAAACTTCTGTGCTCCATAATCCCAAAAGCTATTTAACAAGTAAAATTATCTTCAACTTTTCTGTGTTAGGAGGCATCTAATAATGCATTCCTTAAATTGCTATAGGCCATTTTTTCTTCAGTATTGCAAGGTACTCTTTGAACAGCTTCAGGCACCTGAACCTAATGAAGTCCCAATAATGCTTTGCACCTGATCCAGGTCTCATGACTGTGCAGAAACCTGAGAGACTACACTCGACTGAGTCAAAGAACAGTCAAATGCTAACTACTGTGACAAAATAGCAAAAGACTACTGACATTAAAAAGCCTTATAACTGTTCTCTCTACTAAGCAAAAGCAGAGAGGTTTGTAAGCAAAACCCCTTTTCCTTAATCAAAATGTATACACTTTCTGTGATCACACTGGGAAACAATGCTATTTCTTTTCCCCTTCAAAACTTAAAAAACTCATGTTTTAAGTACTTTTATAGCAATCACTTAACACAAACACTCTTACTGCTCTCCTCTTGTTAATCCACCGCAGCCGCATATCACCTAGAATATATACTATTTCATAGCTTTTCTAAAAAGGGATTTCAGATGGGGTTGAAATCAAGGCTTCAAAATGACCATTTACTTTCACTTCCAGAAGAGTGTAAAACATTAACAATGCTATAGCATTCAAAGTCTGCAACTGATACTCACTCTCCTTTTAATAAAACCAGCTACGTATCAGAAGTGATTATCTTCTTCACAGAGGTAGCTTAATAAGCAACTCAACCTTAGTAACACAGGAACTTACAGGACCCCATGGCAAAAGTTTGTTAAACTGCAAAGACTTCACTGAGGTGTATGAGGCAGATACAATTGCTAGCTCCACAAATTTCATGCATCATGTTGCCATCAACCAAACATCAAAGATGGCATGATGCCTTTCCAGGCAACCTAGTGGAACAAGCCAACATTATACTTCATCTAAACACTAAGCTAGAGGACAGAAACCCTTTAGGATGCAGATATCTGACAGTGACAACAGTATGGCTTTTCAACCTGATAGGATAGCCTTCTAAAGACTTGCTGAACTAGATGTGGCAATTCCTATAACAAAAACCCTCCAGAAATTAAGTTTTATTCTTATGGGCTTAGATCTAAATACAAGGAAGGACTTTACACAGAATTAGGCAGAGAATTTAGGCAAATGTCTCAACATGAAAGTCCCTGAAGATTTTTCTGTATGAGTGTCTACTTCTACTTCAGCATCCCTATATAGTTGTAAACAAAGTATATACAGTTGCCATTCTGAATGGACACAAGTCCCATTGAACAGGGAGGGAATTCAAGGCATATATTTTCACTTTCTAAGCTTATGCAAAGGGAAAAATGTAACACCCATGGAATTTTAGCTCTAAGCCTCCTGGCACACCTTGAGCAACTATATACAACAAGTATTTGGTGGTCTGCGTTAAATGATTTGCTATTCAGTTAATTCATCATGGTTATTATCCCAGAGAAGACTATCAAGACTTCCCCCATGCTCCAGACAAAACCTTCCCAGTCCGTGGGAGTGAAGCAGTACCTGCATCAGAAATGAGCTAGGGAACACTTAGGCAAATTGGATATACAGAAGTCCATGGGATCAGATGGGATGCATCCAAGATGGCTGAGGGAGCTGGCTGATGCCATTTTGAAGCTATCACCTTTTTGAAAGGTTATGGTGATAAAAGGTTCCTGACAACTGGAAGACAAATGTCATCTCTGTCTTCAAGGAGGAAGGCCTGAAGATCTACAGGCTGGCCAGACTAACCTCTATATCTGGGAAGATTATGGCGGAAATCCTTATAGCAGCTAGCTTTATGCACATAAAGAAGATTGGTAATAAACAGCACTGAAAGTTTACCAATGTAAATATAAACATCTATTAAGTTTACATACATTGTGGTAAAAGGTGACAACATTTAGCTTCCCATAAGAGGATAAATCAAGCATGCACTAATCAAGCATGTTCTAAAAGGTGAAGTTTATATCAAACCACTCATATTAAGACTTGCATGACAAAGGCAAATAGTTCAAATACAACTCAAGTTTGTCAGTGGGTGAAAAAAAAAAAAAAAAACCACAAAGCACACAATTCAACTTGATAGACTATCAGAAATTCTTCAGTAGCCAAACTATTTTACTGGACAACCCTTTACTGCAAGTGTCATCACTGATTTGCAGATTTGAAAGGGCAGCATATAATAAATATCTTTAACAGAATTATTATTACAATTTGAATTAAGATAATCAAAGCAAGTTGTACTTCTTCAAGCTGTTTTCAATGTAGAGTTTATTTCTCTTAAAGATTGTTCTCCTTACATGGGACATTAAAGAGTGTACATAGCATTCAGAGTTAGCGCTGCTGTGCTTAAGTATATTGAAAGCCAGTAATCCTATCGTATACCTCCCGACTTGAATTTCACTGCAGAATTTGTTCAGGCTGTAGTTTCATAACTACCAGCAGAAGGGCAGGTTCCACTGCCCTTTTTCATCTGCTCCATTTCTATTCTTCCCTTGTGCTGGCACTAAAACTAATTGAGCTGAAAAATACACTTTCTCACCAAAAACTAACTTGATTGAAAAAAAGAAAAATGTGTAACCAAGAAGTCAAGTCAGGATCATTTCCCTTCACTGAAAACTTGCATTTAAGGGCACAGTTTGACAGTACATCACCACTAGCATAAGCAGTACACAGTCATCCACTTTTTTTTCCTCCCCCTCTACCTCCCCACCCCATGCAAGTCCCAGCTCTTCCTCCCCACTGAGTTCAGTTCTGCACAATAAACCAATGGAAGTTACACCTCCAGCAGGAAATTATTAATTCCTTTTGTTTAAATTAGGAGGTTGAATTGGCTCCTCATGCCATCAAACTCAAGAAGTGGTGAAAGAGGAGAGGTAGGAATGCATGGCCAGGGCAGAACCACCAGACAGCAGTAACTCATTACAGTGGCTCTGCCATACTGCATAACCGAATGTTTAGATCCTTTTAAAAGCAAAAATAAACGGCAATCTTAGTAACTTTGAAATACCATTGACCAAAAGCCTATCTAAACACCTGATTTTATTTACTTTCTATTTCTGAATATGGGCATTTCTGAAACAACCATCTGACAGCTGCGTTTACCAGACACTATCTCATCCAGGCATATAAAATTCATAATGTTTTCATTTTAAATCCCAGATAAATGCTGGAGGCTGAGCGCCATGCTAGTGAAAGCTAGTATTCTTCTCAACTTACAGGAAGGATGCAAACTAAATCACTCACATGCCGATAGCTCATAAGTGCCTTCCCACAACTCCCCCATGTGTCCAGAAAAAAACAGAATTTTTCCCATGCTCACTGGAAAAAAGGTAATTCAATATCCAGCAGCACAAGACACTAAGAGACAACCTGGAAGTGCTAGCGACATAGAAGATCGTTGTATCAGTGAAAACAATTTATCATAGATTTACAATGATGTTCAGCATCTGATCAGCCTAGCCAAAGCATGGTCACTCCTGTAAATCCAAGCTTTCTGGGGATCTCATTAGTTCTCTTTTCCATATTTTCTATTCTTTTTCTCCTTCTCTATTTTTTATGACCCTCAGGTAGAAGGAGATATCTATACACACTGATGTGTATACACAATTAAGTTCTGTTTAATATACCTGTATGCATCTTCATAACGTGCAACAAAACATACTACTAAAAGCTGCAAATAATATTTCCCAAACTAAGTACTGCTTTACACATGTCAAAGTTATTAGCAGGACCGGCCAGTAAACAGATCCCTTATGCTGAGTGATTCCTTCTCACACTACTGAAGCTATTCAAACTCACCTACCGGACCACTTGTTTTATGAAAGTCATATTTATTGAGTGGTAGCAAAGAAAGAAAAACACCCAAGAGAGTCCTAAAAGTGACCTAATACCAAAGTCTGATCAAGCATGTGTTTCAGGGGCCCATTACACCAAATTGCTAATAACTTGTCTGTTTTAACCATAAACCATACAGATGGCTATAAAGCAGCATAATACAGACATCGCAGTATACTTCATTAGTGGAGCAACGGTAGCGATTGCTTTTGATGGCATTCCTTTTACATAATTTTTAAAACAATATAAACCACAAAAGAAAACAAAATTTTCAAACAAAACAGAGACTTAATTCAGAAATCAATATTCTAATCTTTCTTCTCAAATAAACTATCTAAGTTATGTTGTACCTTAATATTTAAAAACATTGATTTTGTGATTCATAGTTAACTGTGAACTAAAATTACAATTCCTTCTATTAATCTAAAGTATTTAAAGACTATTACAATAGAGTATAAATATGGTATGCAGGCACAAAGCTTTGTGTAATCTTGAAAGAGTTCACAATCAGGTATCCTGTAAAAATACCCCAATCTTTGACTCAACATACATAAGGGATTTTTTTTTTTTTAAAAAAAGTGCAGATTAATGGAATTTTCAAAATTACTATTTAATACATATATAGCTTAAAACCAGACAACTTTACAGATAAATATAACTTAACTTCAAGATTTGTGTAAAATTAATGAGCACAAGATGCACTGTACACAAATGAAAGCCAGGTAAATTGTTGGGGATTTTTGTTTCCAGTTTGCACTGCTCTCACAGTAACATCATTAAGAATTGTGAACTTGCCCTTTTTCACACAGATATTAACGCCAGCCTAGAAGAAAAGCATGCAAACAAAGAACATTCGCAGTACTTAAGAAACTCTAGGAATGCGAACACAGTTAAAATAGAGAATTCTAATATTAAAAAGTAATTTAAATTCAACATAGTTGAATAATTGAATAAATTGAATAAATCTTCCACAATTATGCTGAGACTTTTACTTATTAAGCTTTCTTTAAAGATTTACCTGTACTGCTAGACACTCAAAGACGTGTGCCTATACTACCTGCTAGTGAGGTGTGCTTCCTAGTACCAGAAACGTTGATGGTGCACATTCTTCGCTCAAAAGAAAAAAATTAACCTGAATTTCTAAAATAAAATACACTTAAACTTGCTTTTATATAGCCAGAGGACTGTGCATGCTCACTGTGATTTTACTTTATATTACATGTATATGCATGCCTAGAATTAAACAGTGGAAACAACTGTCACAACTGGTTAATGAATCACTTTGAATTAATTCTGTGCTAGCAGAGTTTAGTTCAGAAAACAAAGAGGCCTTGAAAAGTATGACAATAATAAAGTCTGAAATATCTCGATAGTTTACAGTAATTTATGAGGGAAAAGTCACTAGCAAAGCCTTTTGTGTATACCACTCCTAATCTTATCAATAACAGCATGACTTCTGACCATGCAAATCAGCTTGGTTTTTGTCTCACAGCTTAGCCACAAGTACAACCTACTGAAGTTTACACATACTTTGATGTTACATTTTGAGAACATGTAAAAGACCAGAATTTAGGGCTAGATTCTTTGTTAATAAGCCTACGCATTGATGTACACAGATGCACAGTTCAGACAAGTGAGAGGTGCCAAACGAAACAGGAAGTAAGTCCTTATCAGCTGCTCCACCCATCCTTCTCTAGAAACACCCTCAAAAGTCCACCTTTTCCAGCGTCTATTGTAAAAATCTGAAACTATTTCCCTACTATGACTTGACCAATTAAACATTACCAGACGCAGCCAAAGAACTACCCTAATAGTTTCCTAATGCTGAAAAACAAGTAATAACGGGAGCCGTTACAAAGTTACACGTCCCCCATAAACACAAGCAGGTTTTTCTCCGGCCTGGAAGTGACGGGAGACCCTCCTTGAAGCTACGGTCACACTTCAGGAAAAACCCGGGCTCGTCCTTTATTTCCGCAAGCTGAACTTTCCATCTACCCGTGCTTCCTGGTTTCGGGGACAGGGAAGCGGCCGCAGAGAAGGCGAGATGTGGGGGCGCGTCC
>JMFS01048387.1:0-11237 GCA_000699545.1 Podiceps cristatus
TTAGTTGCCAGCTAGGGTTAAACCATGACACCCAATTTCCCAATCTGCAAAGTGTGAATAATGATACTGACATCCTTTCTTAAAGTGCTGTTGGAACTGTGGATGATGAGCACTTCATAGAAGCCGTGTGTAAGTATTATTATTCTCTTTTTTTTTTTTTTTTTTTTTTTTTTTAATTTGAGAGGCACTTAGATTTGTGTGAGATAGATGCCATCTCTAAGAACCTCTTAAGACCTCAGAATTTGGTTCATACAGTATAAGAGTAACATGGCTGTGCCATCCCCCATGTCATCAAGCAGCATTTGAAAATTCAACATTAATTCAGCATGAGCTCGATTAGAGACTCAAATCCTTCTAGTTGCCTTGTTAGAGGATTTTGCTTTTCAAGGGGTTCATCCCTCTCCAAAGTGATATGATTTGCAAAAAAAATGCCCACGATGCATGCAAAGATTAGTTGCAGTGGTTCAAAAGAAAGTGGGAACCTTTCTGCTTAACAGCAGCATTCACTTCAGTAATCTACCACTGAATTTATGCCTCTCTAAAGCCTCACCTCAGTTCTCAGAAAACTGAAATTTTGTACACTCTGCCCTGTTTCATTGAAGCAAATTCTAATTTCCTCCCCATCTAACCCATAAAAGGACTGTTATTAAATGTCTGCATCCTCTTCCCAGTTCTGACTTCCCTTTCTTCTGTTTTGACCTTTTATTCATGTGCGAAAACAATAATGCTCAAAGATTTATACTTGAAGAGCAGGTGAGTGAATGTGTGCAAGGTGCAGAAGAACTGTCATTAATGCATTTATTTTCTGATATGCCTTTGTTTGTTTAAATAGATTTTACAACTGTCTGCCAAATAACAGCAAGCAAAAGTTTAGTCTGAGGATCAAATGGATCTTCACTGTGCATCTTATACTTGTAAATGTCCTTATCCCTCTACAAATGCATCTTCATATCTTGGATTACATATTGAATATACAATTTTGTTGGTGAATATGTGGCATGACCGCTATTCTGTATATGTCATTATCTATCAATAAAGCTATATAAAGCCATAATAAGCCTGTTTACTTGTAGTGACTATATAGCACCTTTAGCATAGAGTGAAACAAAAAAGTCCAAAACAGAAAAGAAAATCAAATAATGGGCCAGAATTAATTCTGAAAGGAACAAGATTTCCTGTGGGTTAGCCCTGAAAGGCAGCTCAGCATCTTCCAGCTACTCACTCACTCCCCCTGGCAGGATGAAGGAGAGAATCAGAAGGGTAAAAGTGAGAAAACCCGTGGGTTGAGATAGACAGTTTAACAGGGAAAGCAAAAGCCGTGCACACAAGCAAAGCAGAACAAGGAATTCATTCACTCCTTCCCATGGCAGACAGGTGTTCAGACATCTCCAGGAAAGCAGGGCTCCATCATGTGTAACAGTGACTTAAGAAGACAAATGCCCTAACTCCAAATGTCTTCCCTTCCTTCTTCTTCCCCAGCTCTACATGCTGACCATGACATCATATGGTGTGGAATATCCCTTGGGTCAGTCGGGGCCAGCTGTCCCAGCTGTGCCCCCTCCCAGCCCCTTGTGCACCCCCAGCCTCCTCGCTGGTGGGGTGGGCTGAGAAGAAGGAATGGCCTTGACTCTGCGTAAGCCCCACTCAGCAATAATGAAAACATCCCTCTGTTATCAGCACTGTTTTGGTCACAAATCCAAACGAAAGCACCATACTAGCTACTATGAACAAAATTAACTCTATCCCAGCCAATACCAATACCATACTATAGGTGAATTTCCAAGTACCAGGAGAATCCCATGCTGCTGAGCTCTGCATCCAGTGAGTAGGTGACTTATAGTGGAAATGAAACCAGAGTTAAGGGGCTCTTGCTCATGGTGAAAGCCAAAGATGCACAAAAAAGAGTGGGGAGAAGAACTGACGAGCAGTTTGAAGGTTGCGGGGCTGTGGACAGCAGACAGGTAGAAACCTACCTATGGGCTAAGACAAATGAAGTGGGGGGGAACCGAGAAATAGGCACAGATATGGACTGAAAGTGGCAGAGAACAGCAACAGAAATAATGGGATGCAGGAGGAACATCTTGTCAGTATGAGACTCGGGAAGCTGTTTGACAATGGGAGAATAGGGTGAACAGCAAGACTGAAAGTAAATCTGAACTCTGGGTAGCAGAATCAGGGGAATAAATTGCCCCCTGAAAATGTCCTGGACTAAAAAAGTTAGTCCAAAAGCAAGCCAGAAAAGCAGAGAAATCTTGGTAGGTCTGCCCTTAGCAAAACAGGTAGAGTCCCTTTCTTGTCACTAACTGCAGTTTTTCAGAGCATTAGTGCTGGGAAGGTTTGAACCCTTTTGACTGCCATCCCTAGCAAAGAACCGTTTCACACATACTGACAGAACGTGAATCTGACCTTGACTCCAACAATGTGACACCTCTTGCACTGCCTGATCCTGAGACAGCTGATAACAATTGTCTTTCAGCCTTTGAGTTGCAGAGTGCTACTAAACAGAACTGGCAAAATATCTTTATTAGTTATTCACCCTTATCAGAAACTCTCAGCCCTCTGTATGAAAAAAGGCCCTTGCAGCACTGTTTCTACAACTGCACTGATTATTTTACCCAGTGCAAATACATGGGGTGTTCACCCCAGTTAGCCTCTCTAATAAGGATGCACCAGCCATTGGTATTACCTTCTAGGACGAAACTCAACACTAGTCCCTAATCTAACAACCTGTGGTTACACCTTCTGCCAATATACTCAGTGTCATAAATCTCCTTTCCAATGATAGCTACACAGTTTCTTGAAGATAGTGAAAAGGTCATTTTTATGAAAATACTTCTCCTACTTTAATTTCTGCAAATCAAAAGTTTCTTCAAGTTTGATTTGATTTTTTTCTACAATTGTTTTTTGCTTTAGCATAAAAATGTAATGTGCAGAATACTGTAAACTATTAAACTGAATCAGGATGATATATTATTGGCCACATTTGAATGTGGATGCACTTTTATTTAGTCTCGAAATATTTGCTATAGTAGATTGGCAATGTCTTAAAAAATCTTTCTAGATGGATCAATTTTCTTCTTTTTTAAGGATGAACTGTTCTGCAAATTTTTATAGAATATCTTTCCCGTGATTTTTGACATATGCAAAAATGCACACTTTAGGGCCATTTAAGTTTAAAACTTCCTTTCTCCAGAGAATCATGTCAATCTCACCATACCTCATTGCCCCATCTGTAAAACAAGAATAAAATTTTTCTTTTCCCTTAAACCACCCTTTGCTCATCCTGTCTACATAATCTGTAAACTCCCTGTAGCAGCAGCTCTTCCTTACTCTGGCATAGCAAAGCTATTTAAAGGGAATCCAATCACTTCAGACACTTTTGTTCTAAAGCAATATATATATTATATAATAATCATCATTCTTACATGGCTAATTCTCACACCCTACTTCCTATCCCTCCTCACCTTCAAATATGCAGGTGTATTTCTACTGATTTGATAAAAAACCCCCTGTTTTCAGCATTTTTAATCATTGTATCCTTCTTCTCAAGGGCTAATTTTACCTTCTGAGGAATCAGCACTGTGTGTATAAGGGAGATACTCCAATACTTTTCCCCTAAGTTGTGCTGCAATCCAAACAGTCTGGTCTTAGAAGCATTTCAATCTTAAGCATGTGGAAAAAGATTTACAAATTTAGCCTTGGCACAGGTATCTAGTAAAAGGACAGAAGATCAAATACGTTTTTCCAAGGATCTGACAACAACATGGCTCTAAAGAACATGTGATCAACCGATGGCCTTTTCGTCCCTTGAGGCAGGCCTATTCCTTCCCCGGGTAACCGGCAGACTGGGAAGAAGCAACTCCTTTCATCTACTTACGAATTGCTCTTTCTAATCTGCAAGTGCTGATGTAGCACAATCAGGGGCAGATACATTGCAATAAAGGTTGCAAGGAAGAAATTGCAATGCTGGAACATAGTCAGTGGATTCATTTTAATGGTTCTGCTTATGGCTAGATAAAAAAAGCATCATTGATTTCGTGCTGACCCTCTCCTCCAAGTTAATGAATGAAAGCTACTCATGTTAAAAGGCATGCAGAATGAGAAGGTCTGCTACTACCATCAAGATTATAAGGAAAAAATTATAAGTAGGTTTTGAGGTGATACCTGTCACATAAGGAACCTGCCCAGGTTTGGGATGCACAGAGTCCAGTGTGCTGGCATTGCACATTGGTACTATCTATTTTAATTCCTCCTTTTCAATTCTTATTTTGTTGCATCACTCAGAGAAGCAGTACTTTGAAGGAGCTGAACCTTGCAATGTGGTGAAGAAAATACACCTTCACTATTCAACTCTAATTTACTAGTCGTCAACCAGGTTCTTCAGCTGACCCATGACAAAAAGGGAAGAAATTTGCTACGGAAGAAAGAGTAACAAATTTCCTTTGGTTCAAGTAAGTCCTAAGTAGGCATGAAAGGCTCCAAGCTCTCTGCTGTCCTGTTCATCTTCCACACAAAGACCTACAGGTTACTCCAAATTTCACTGTTTTTTTCAGCCACAAGCAGACCTAAAACCACTTGGTCTCCACTTAGGTGGATCAACTGCAGGCTCAGATGAGCCAAGGATCTGTCCCAAGTCACCTAGCTTTCCATCACTATAAAATTATATTCTGTCAAGAATCCCACTTGTATCAACTGTATTTGTAATTGTATTTGTAATGAGAGATGCTGAAACACATTGAGAACAAGTGGCAATAAGTAGCCCTTAAAAAAACATTTCTTTTTTGAGTTTACCTTTCCTCTTTTGTTCCCTTTCTCCTGCTTTCCATTTCAGATTTTTACTCTTGGATCTTGCTTCTCTTACCCCTAAGTCCTTGTGTACTTTCTTCTTTATCATAGCTAAGAATTATGTGGAGATGAGATGGGACTAGAGGACTGCTTTCTTGCTTTCCCCTATGGGCATGGTAATAGTCTTCTGGGCAGCATGTGCTATAAACCAGACTTTGTTTCACTTCTTTCACTTCTTGCCTTCCAAACTTTCTATTACACACACCTCATTTCTTTCCATCCTTCCTTTCACTGCTGTTTTTATAATGCAAAGGAGAAAATCCACAGCATGCTCTGATGCATGACGGCTCTGAACGAGTTACCTCCACTTTTGTCCCCTTGGCTAGGTTTGAAAATTAAACATGAGCACGCTAACTACTACAGGCAGGTGCATTTCACTGACTAGACTACTAGCCTTGCTTCTGATCTTTACATTTGCTTTTATTACCTTTCTCTACACCCATGTATAAACAGAAAGTGGTTTTCGTTTTGAGATTGAGGATGGAACTCTGAATTCTGTCCTTAGATCACCATTGCTTTTTTAAATAGATCTGGGTAAATCTGTTCACCTCTCTAGGGTTCAGTATCTTCTCTAATGTCACATGCTGCCAAGCACTTAATGTGCTCACAAGTATCTGAATTCCTCAAATGAAAGGCGGGACAAAAGTAAAAGCTATTTGAGTACCCACCTTACAAAGGTGGTGTGATTTGAGGCTTAATCAATGCAAGATCTTCAGATGGAAAACTGCTCAGTATCAGTATTCTGATTAGATTTGATCAAGCAGATTTTTAAAATTACATAGCTCATATAGAAATCAGCAATCCAAGTAAGAATTTGAAATTTTTCACCAAAACCAGGCATAGCCTCTGTAAAAAGGAAGTTAAAATTAATTTTACACACAGTGATATTGAAGTCCTCTTTCATTGTTGATGCAGGGGAGGGTACCCACGGCCATGTCCATTGCTGCTCTGTTGGATTGCTCCCCGCTACCACCCCAGCAAGGGCACTCCATAAGGAAGGACCCACCTCCTGATGACTCCAGAGAGCCCATTTGCACTGTCCCACACTCCAGAAACTGTTACAGCATTCCTAATGTTGTTCCAACAGTAGCTCCTACACCAGCTCTTCTGTTGCCACATAATCCCAGAATGATTACGGATTGCTTTCTGACTGACAGCACAGCAGCAGAGATAAAAGGAGGATACTGGACAGAAAGGGCCAACAGTCTCCTCTGTTGCTCTGCCAGGATGCTGTCTGCACTTGTACTGGCAGCATGGGTAGAACCAGGCAACAGAGGCCCAGATTTGGTAGCCGGTCCAGACTATGCCAGATTTGACCTTGCAAGAACCAAGTTAGTCCAAGTCTTAGCCGCAAGTGACAGCAATGGAACAGATGCTTCTTGGTAAGGCTGACGCCAGGGCCAACCCCACTCCATTATGAACAGCCCTGGGGAAAGGCTCCTCAGCCCAAGAAGCAACTCCACCTTGGCAAGTGTTGGCTGAGCCCTTCTGAGAACTGTGCTCCGCACCACTTGAGACACGTGAAAGTCCAGCCTGCACGCAGGCAGAACAGCTGTGGGTAACTGTCAGGAGTGGGCTGGACCCACCAAACCAGGCAGAGAAACCCACTGACATCCTAATAAATCCCATGACACTACACTCTTGCTTGCTCCTTCACAGCATGCCAGCACTGCTGGCCAGGTGTTGCAGAAGCGCTTGCAGAATATTTTTGGCAGAATGCGACATGTCTTGTCAAGGATGCTCCTTAGATACCGGGAGTCCATCAGTTCCTGTAGTATTAGGATGTTTTCCTGCTATAGTCAAGCACCATCAAGGACTAGAAAGCAAGAAAGTCAAAGAATTTGGTCTTATGGATGCTGGAAAGGGGGAAACACGATGTAATCATTCTAGCACTGCTAACAATTTCATTCTTTGCATTACAGCTATTTTCCATCTCCAATATATTATCAGTGCTACTCTTCACACTCTTCCATTGTGTATCCCACTTCATTTTCATACAAAAAACAATTCTTTGCCCTCAAAAGTGGATTTCATAATGAAAAAAGAGACCTGAAATCTGAAAACTGCTTAATTTTACCTGCCTCAAACCTGTTTTAAAAAAGGCGGAGAAAAAGGCAACCGAGCCTTTACAAAAGGCAAGCAGGTGGCCAGCAAATTTGATATATACTGGTGCAACCTAAAGAACTGGATTGACTTTGCTCTTTATGCACTTCTCAGTTAACATGTCAAGCCACTGTGGCTCTTGTATTTTTTGTCCATAAGACCTGCTTCTAGTCTAATGTTTTTCTTTTCTTGGCATTTTTTTAAATTTTGTTTGTTCCTTTGTTTAAGGCAGATCACAAACTTTTAAAGACAACAACCACCATCTATTGTTCAAACTCCTTCCTCTCATCTTCCACTCATACTTAATGAAAATTTCATCTCAGCAGGAGGCATTCTGGGTATTTTGTATATAACACAAGTGTAATGTTATTTTAATGAATGTTTGTACAGTACTGGTCCTTCAGTTAAATTATGTAAAAAACAGGTGCATTGGACATAGGTAATAGGAAAATAAGTTTGTTTCAGGAGCCTAATTGCTATGCTGATGACTATAATAAAAATACTGGCAGGCATTTGCTGATGTTTTTTTGAGTGGGATCATTTTTGCAGTGAAGAAATACTGGAAACACAGATTCTGGTTATTCTTCCACTGCAATTTTTTTTTTTTTTGTGTGTGTTTTTTTTTGTTGTTGTTGTTTATTCCTAATATGTGTGCCTCATTTACTGAGACCAGAGATGCCCGAATTTGCAGACAGATGCAGAAACCCCACTAAGTAGGCTTTCTGCTTTGATACTATTGGTCACAGTTCATTTTAAGCCCAGGTCTGTTTTTTGACCATTTTCTATTTATATGTCCTGCATGTTCTGTTTGAAATACCCTACAGCCTAGAGACACTCCACTGTACACAGCCAATCTAACTCAGAAAGACTTTGCTACCAGTTATCCTCGCGTGCTGATACTGAGCAAAGCAAAATAATTCCTGACAAATACACGTATTCTTCTACCACGGATTGTATCTTAATCAAGCAAAGTCAGTGAAAGACTCCGCTTGTCTTCAATGTGCTTTGGCTCAGATTTGCAGGGCCTGGTGCCTAAAGGTATTCAGGTGCCTAAGGGAGCAGGAAGCACCTCGCGGATTTCCCAATTGCCGTAAAACTTGACCCAAGTCCCAGATGATTCACTAACAATTCCTTTAGTAATGTTGTAACTGGCAATATGGATTACACTCATGCTTAACCCTTGGTGTTAGATAATGTTGCAATGAGTATTAATACAAATGGCAAGAATCTATACCCATGTAGCTATCTTCTGAATTAACACATTTAACTTAACAGTGTCCAGCTACACTTACAGAATCAGATTTACAGAAATGCAAGGCTGGACATTGCATTCAATAGTTGTCTTACCATTCAAGGGCAGTCTCAGCAACAGGCGGCTTCCATTTTGCAGACTGTACTTCGGGATGCTGAGCCAAAACAGCATGCTCAGTTTCATTGATGCAATATTAACTATCATCCAAGACTAAAGCTTATCGCTCACTATTAACAATAAATGAAATTCCCAGAAGTGTTGAGCAGTGCTCTATTCAACAGTATTCTCTACTGTTCTTGCTAGAATTTTTCTTCCAAAGTAACTATTTTATGCATCTGTTGTAAATGTGAAATTATAGTTCAGTTTAACAAAAACTCTTTGTAATGATGCACAACCATTATTAATGGATTACACTTTTAATCCACTTTGCCACATAAACAGAAAATCTATGGTTTGATAGGATTAAGCATTTATCAAAGATTCTTTTTTATTATTATTATTATTAATGCTTTTCAAACAGTTATTTTCTACAGTTTGGGGTTTTTTTTTGTACTACTAAGTGTTTTAACTTCTTCAAAATAAATGTTTATTTTGGACTTTAAAGGCAGGCAGTTGCTGTTTTTCCAACAGATCAGTGACTCACTCATACTCCCATTAACTTCAATGGGAAGAGGAGCATGGCCCAAGAAAATAACATGTAAAACACCAAATCTATATTCTGTCAACCCAATAGACATTAAAGGAATTAATTACAAATCTCAGAATTGAGGACAGTTGAAATGACATAGCACATAACGATATCTTTAATCATTATCTTGACAATTCCTAATCACATTTAAATTCCTGTAAAGTTATCAAAACATTTGAGTAATCTGAGCTTGAGATGTTTTCTATTTACTCAGAATTCAAAGAGCTCCTTTCAAGTGAAAGGTAGAAACAGCTTTGAAGAGAAATGACAAAGGAATGAGGGAAACCCTAAACAAATCATACTTCTATTTTAAGTATTATGCCCTTAATGGAATCTTCTGCATTTCTCCTATTTCTTACAGACTTTAAACAACACATTCAGTATTGACATGAGAGCAAAACAGTCATTGAATAATTTTTCTGAATACTATCTTAAGTATGAATTAAGGAAAATGACTCCGTATGTGTTGCCTGTTTGAGATGTATAGTTCTATAGCTTGCCTTTTACTCTCTGCACCATGCCACTGGAAATTGTTTGCAATATTTGCAAAGACTTCCTTATCCCTGCCTCCCACTGACAGAAATTATCTACTATTCATTGTTTTGATGCAAATGAGGGAGTAGTTAATCACCTGCTTTAAAAACAAGGTGCTTGGGCATTATTTAATTCCCTAAACCAGCACACCACGTATTTGTATTTATACAAATTGATCTTGCCATTGTCATGTTTAAAACAAAACATATACTAAATGCACAGTGAATTCTGGCCTATAAACCCTTTCCTCTTCTATGTTTGTTTCCATTCTGATACTATTTAGAGTTGGACTTTTCTGCCTTTCCTCCCAGCCACAATCCTACTGGCTTCAACAGGCTTGCCCGTGCCAATAGAGAAGGCAGAATTAGGCCCTCAATTTGTAAGGGAGCCCAAGCCATTGCAAAACCAGAACAAACTACTAAAAGCCCTCGAAGTTAAGAAGCATAGTAGGAATACAACTCTGAAATAGATTAGGTGGTCATCTAAATGCAATTCTATACAATGCCTTTCTCAAGATTTTGAGGGGTTCTCTAGGCTCTGCAGCAATAAAAATACCAGATATCACTCCTAATGAGTACTCTACTGCTTTTAGACATGCAAGAAAAGAACACTGAATGGAAAACATTAATCGGCCTCAACATGAAGGCAAAAAGATTATTGATCTTAAAAAGTAGTATTTTTTTGGAATCTGCTCAGTAATATGACCACAGAGAGAAACCTGCTGAGAAAACAAAGGACAATAGAGCTCTGCTAAGCAATGAACTTAGGAAGTAAAATATTTTTAAAATCGATTGCATAGCATGGCTTACACAATAATAATAATAATAACAACAATGCAGAAGAACAAAAGGAAGTTATGAATTGAAGACAAGGCTTTAAACTTAAAGTTCTAAAAGTGAAATATTCTTACCCCACTTTGCAGAAAACAAGTGAAGTACATGAGGAAAAAAATACCCAGGCTGTGTTATTCTAAATCTACTCTGTGTCACGGTAATGTTTAAGTGTTCTTAGTTATTAGTCATCATGACAATTGTTTTGAGAATATCAAATATATTTGCAGAACTGACTGGTTAAAATTGTCTTTGATTTCCAGGAGTTTTGGGGAAGTTCCCGTCTAAGAATTCACATCATCACATGGTAAAGTAAGATAAAGCACTTGACACTTCAGATTTCACTACTAGAAAGTCCCTCTGGAGAGACCACATGACGTGCATTATTCATATTTTTAGATTTTGGACATCAGGCCTACTTCATATGACAGCGTGGGCTACGTGTTGATCACATTGCACCTTTAGCCGAGAAACTCGCTGCGTGACTTCAGGGTGCTCATTTCCCTCTCTGTGAAACAGCACCGCCCACTCGGGCTGAAACGGGAGGAGAATAAAGCTCTGCGCGTGAAAGCGGTTTCTGGATTACATTACTTTGACGAGGAATTTTTTGACCTTTAGGGCAGTGGGCTTCCAGAAGTGCCCAATGACCCCTCCTTTGCCCCTCAGTGCATTTCTCCACGCAACGAAGAGTGTTGCGAGCTCCGTTCCCTTCCCTTTACCCAACCCTCTGCTAAATTAGTTAAATCAGAGTAAACTGGTTGTTATTATCGTTCCTTTTTTTTTTTTTTTCTTTTTGACTAGGGAGAGGGTAACACAGGACCCATCACGTTTCTAAGCACGCACCAGAACGGGCAGTGGGTTTTTTTTTTTCTTCAGTTTGTGATGTGAAATACTGGCATCCAACACGCACCCGGAGCACAGACCCGGAGAGGCAGCCCCTGCCCCGAGCAGATGCAAAGGCGGGGCGGGGAGGGGCGGGCGAAGC
>JMFS01048397.1:0-14972 GCA_000699545.1 Podiceps cristatus
GGGTGCGTGCGGTGGCTGCCTGCGGGCGGGGCGACCGGGGAGCGAGGAGGAGAGAAAGAAGGAAAGGGGAGAAGGAAAGGGGAAGGCGAAGGGAAAAGAAAGAGGACGAGGACAAGGGGGAAAAGGGAAAGTAGAGGGGGAGAAGGAGGTGAGGAGAAGGAAACGAAGAGAAGGAGCGGGAAACAAGAAAGAGGAAAACGAGAAGGAAAGGGAAAAGGGGACTAAAAGGAATGAAAAGCAAGAGGGAAAAAAAGAGGAAAAGGAAAGGGGGAAGAGAAAAGGGGAGGAAAAGGATATATTGAAACAAGGGGAAAGGGAAACAGGGAAAAGGAAGAGGAAGGGGAAAAGGAAAAGGAAAGGAGAATGAACAAGTGAAAAGAAAAGGAAGGATGAAGGAGAAAATGAAAGAAACCAGGAAAAAGAGGGACAAAGAAAGGACTGAGAAGAGGATGGGAAAGGGGGAAGAAAATAAAAAAAGGAAAAGGAAAGAAAAAAGGGAAAGGGAAAAAGAGAGGTGAGGGGGAGAAGAAGGAAAGGGAAAGGAATGTTTGCTTGTAGCATGACAAATCTGCACAGCCCCACACCCCATATCAGCCCAGTCCGCCCCAGCCCGAGGACGGGTCCCCTGGTGCCGCCTGGGGCCCCTGGTGCCGCCTGGGTGCTGGGGGAGGACAAGCACAAGGTGATCTGGCTGCCAGCACAGGGACACGGTCGCACTCCCATGTCCCTGGGTGCAGGCTCCTGGGACCTGCCTGCCCGCTTCCGCGGAAGCAGCTCTCTTGGGGATAGAGGGGCTGGAGGCCATCCTGCACCACCCTCTCCCACACCACTGGCTCGCTGGGGAGAGCCCACCTCCCTCGCTCTGGGAGGCCGTAGGGCTGGGAGGCTGATCTGGGCACAGGTGGTTTCCCCCTGCTCTGTCCCCGCGCCTGGCCAGGTTGAACTGGACTGATCTGGGATGTGAGTCTGCCCAGCATTGTCTTGGGGCTGGCAGGGAGGGAGCAGGACTGGAGGAACACAGCAGCTGGGGGCTAACCCTGCCTCTCCTCTCTGCCAGGGGCCCGTGTTGGAAGGAGATCTAAGATGAAGTTATGGGATGTTGTGGCTGTCTGCGTGGTGCTGCTCAACACGGTCTCCAACTCGCCCCTGCCCACCGGTAAGACGCCTCCCAAGAGGCCCCCTTCAGTGGTAGAGGGGCCTGAAGATGATCTCTCCCCCATCAGCCTGCCGCCTCCCTATGCTGTGCACAGTGACTGTAAGAAACATTCCCCTTTGTAGCCACCACTGTCTGTTTTGCTAAACCCGCTCCCCTTTGCCCAGGCATCATGGTGAGGAAAGGACTCCCCGCTTTCTGCCCCCACTTCTCCCCCAGGCAGGGTCACTGGCTCTGGTCTGGCTCCAGCAGCTCCAAACCAAGTTGTCCTCCAAAGCATGGGGCTGGCAATTGTGGTGGCCGTGCCCCCTCTTCCCCCCCTGCCCACCTCCAGCCCCGCCTTCCTGTCAGTCTTAACATCCTTTTCATTGAAAAACCCAGAGAAACGAGAAAGTTAGTTACGTGCAAAGGAGCCAAGAGGAGGATCAGGTGCATACACCTCGCAGTGCAGGCACTGAAACTCCTTCCCCACTGCTTCAACCTCCTCTCTGCACTCAGGCCTGCCAATGCAATTATTCACTGTCTGTAGCGGGCGCGAGTCCCGATGGAGTTTGGGCTCCATGGTGGGAGGCACTGTACACAGCCTGGAGTGCTGCTGAGTTTCATTAAATCCTCCTTGGATCCTGATCCCAAAATTAGTGTGTCCGTATGGAAATTTACAGAAGAGTAGCGGTGGCAGAGTTAGAAGCTTGATGCAGAGTGATCCACATGAACCGGCTCACAGTAAGACAGCTTACAATCCAAATGACAGATAATAATAATGCCTTGCTAATAATAGGTCTCATACAATAGCAGATACAGAATTTTCACAGTCGTATGTGAGTGTTACGCTAACTCTGGTGGCTTTTTAAAGTGAGAGTTAATATGACTCAGTAAGAAGCCGCAAAATACTCACACGAATTGTGGAAATGTTAACTTAGCAAAGGCACCAGCGCAGCTTGGAGGTTGCTCCTTTGCCCTTGCTCAGCCCTCTCTGTTTAGCCCGATGTGGGATGCAGACGGTATCCAGTAATTTGGATTCATTTTTATCTCCTTATCTGGAGGCATGTCCTTTCCCTGTGCCTGCAGCAGCTCCAGCCAGGGGCAGTCCCGCTCCATTTTTTCTGGGAGCAGCTGGGCTAAAGCAGCGTGGAGTGACTGAGTGGGGAATCACGTGCCGTGACTCCACTTTCCTCCCCTTCCCAACACCCGTCTCTGCCGTCTGTCCCCACGCATGCACATCTGTGTCCTTCGCCATTTAGTCTTCTCTCTTTCCTTTTCTTGCTTGTGTTTCCCCCTTGCTGGCATCTTTCCTGGGCTGCCACTGCCACCCGTCCCAGCCTGGGCTCCTGCTGCTCACAGACCCGCAGCCCCCGACCTCCTTTCAGCCCCTCTGTGCAGGGAGGTCGGCCAAAAGTGCTTCCTCCCAGGGCTCCAGCCTGCCAGGGCTGCAGGGCCGTCACACACAGTGATCTCCATGGCGAGCTGCGTGGCGGGATAGGTACCTTCCTACGAAAGGCAGTGATCAGTTTTTCAGGCCGCTGTGCTGGTCCCCTCTGCACGGGCTTGCTGCAGCACCAGTGCAGAGAGCATTAGGGGAAAAGCAGCTCCAGTTTGTAGCCCTGGCAGAAGCTGCAGGGTGGGAGAGCACTAATGCTCCATCTTTCCAAGGTGTATCGGTATGATCTGGCTTTTATCCTGAAACTTAGTTCTGGGAATAAGGATCCTGGTGAGCTGGTTTCTCTGCAGCAGCTCAAGGGGACAGGCAGCAGTGGCAGTCTTGTCTTGCTAGTGTCCAAAACATCTTATTGTTTCCTCCTTTTTTTTTTTTTTTTTTTTCCTGTGGATTGGGTAAACAAGATGTGGGAAGAAAGACAAGCTGTGTTTTACTTGAGCTATGGTAGTATCAATAGATAGCCACTTCCAGAGATCTCTGTTTCCAGGGTACAGACGTAGGCTTTGCCAAGCAGAGCTGTGTCGCAGGTTATCACCCAGGACAGTAATTTCAGAAAGGGCCGATTTTAGTCTCAATCTCTTAACCCAGGGGATCACAAATAGATGGGCCTGGCTGCAAGGGGAAAGCAAGCAGTGCTGTTCTTCACAACAGAAATCGGGGAAAACCCAGGGAGTTCCTGTGGTCTTTGCACAACAGCGGTTTACGCAGCACCCGTACACGAACGGTCAGAAACTCTTCTCTCTGCTACATTGCCAAGTCGGATGAGTCAGGGGACACCTGCAGAAAGGCGGCTGTCAGAGAGCAGTGAAATACTTTGATTCACTTTTACATTGTTTTTAATTGATTTAAAAGTGTGTGGTGTCTGGGGAGCGGTCTGCAAACACAGAGCCCACAAGGCTGATCCTGTCTGGGCACATTGCTGCCTTCCTGCTGCAGCAGCACTTTGTTCGAGTCACCACCATCAGCATGGTGACCTATTTGTTTCTCTGCACTTATGATTTGGTGGCACACACTTTTCAAAACATGAAAGACCTATAGTGATGTACGCAAGAAGAGTCACGTCTACACCGTGTAGGCTTCCCTCTCCTCTTCAAGGTTTCTCTTGCAAGCAGAGGGCAGTGTGCCGTGAGCATGCAGGCGTGCTTGCAGCTCCCAGGCTTGTCTGCCGGTGGACGTGCCGTGAGCTAATATCTCTGTGGATACCGTTGGTCAGCTGCTTCGCTGATGGCCCTTGCAGGAGGCAGCTGACAAAGCGGTAGGAGTGCCGTCATCGCCCACGTTGGCTTATCTGCATAGGGCAGTGTGAGGGTGCTGAGCAGGACTGGGTGCTGTGTGTGTTCAAAGAGGGGTGCACCACTCTCCCCTAAAGCAATCCCCATGCAGGCTAGGTGAGGAGTAGCAGTTGTGCTCCAAGGTGGGCATTGCTCTTACTCTAGGGAGGTGGACTCTTCCATACCCCACTTGCAGCGGGGGTTAGTAGGGTTGTGAGATCGAGTCCTGCTCCTAAGGGCAGGCCAAACACCTTGCTTGAGCACAGATCTGTTTTCCCAGGCCCTTTACACCTTTTTGTGTTCTCATCTGATGGGACTGCTTTCTCTGCAAAGTGCTCTGAGGTCACCCGATGTTACCTCATCCCTTTCAGATTGGCTCGAATCCTTCCTTCATGCCAGCCTACAGGCAAGGTCCTAACCTCCCAGCTCATCAGGTGTAATGTGCTGACCTTTGCTGTTCGGGGCAGAAATGAGAGATGGCAGAGGATGCTGGCAATTGCAGTCTTTTGCATTTTTTACTGGACTGGAGACTGGAGTGAGAGTAGCCTCCAAAAATGCAGAGGATTTGAGATGAATCCAGTGTTCGTGGGTGTTTTACGCATCATCAGTGTTCATGGAATAGCTGATTTCACACAAAGAATAGTAGCTGTAGCATTTCTAAGGTTAGAAAACCCTTTCTTTGTTTCCCTCCTGCTACACTCTACTGGGGGAAGGACACAATTAGCTTAAATAGCAACTGTGAACAGAACAAATATAAACCAAATTATTATGAACTAAATACTAAGTCATCAGCTTCAGAAGCATGACAGTACAGAGGGAGCCAAACACTTGGTTTGACTTATATGCAGTTCCCAGTGAATACATTTTGTAACTAACTGCTTGCCACTGTATGGCCATGATCAACAAGTATGTGAGGACTGAGTATCCTAAGATCCAGCATATGATATATAGTCTTTTGATCATGTGAGCACCTTCAGTAAGAACTAGTGGCAAGCGTGTAGAGTTAAATGAAAAATCTCACTATGGGCTTTTCCCTCCTAATAGGAGGAAAAGATGGGTTTTTTTTTGCTTTATGACAAATTGTACGTTTTGCTTTATAACATACTGTACATCCACTGGATGGCCATTTGTTGTTGGAGCTCCTTTGGCATGTTAGTTATACTAGAACACACCACATTGTTATGTGTGTTACACCTCTGTTAAAAATTCTTCATACACCTGCTAAGGGGTATTTAATGTTAAGTTACTGCATTTGGCTGCAACATCAATTAATAATGGAAAGTATCTAGAATACACAGTGATATTGTTAGGTCTCTTTAAAGCAAAACCAGAGTTAAATTATACTTCCAACTGAATACATTTCCTTCCGTACAATATTTATTAGGCACATTCAGTGTTACGAACCAGAGCTCTCATGTTTCTTTCCAGGCTTTCCTGCGCAACCCACCTGCAGTGTGGCATGTGCACTTTAGTCTAAGACGCCTGGAAGCTACAGAGGTAACCTGCCCATGGCCATGCACCGTAAATCCAGTGCACCAGAGAGGCATCTGCTGCACCTGAGCAGGTGCCACACGGAATCATTTGATCTGCGTGTGCCCAGCACAGGTGGCGCACCCAGCCAGTGTCAGACCGAGTGTGCCTATGTGCCAGGGCCAGCGTATGTATAGTACAGTTTGTTTGCATGGGCATGCCTAGGTTATCTAGACATTTAGAAATCTCAAGCCTTCAAGTTTGCCCATCCATGGCCAGAATTCTAGAAAAAGAAAGAACAGGACACATCATGTAAATCCAGATGGATGTAGCCCTAGGAGCCAATTTCTCTGCAGTCTCAGGTATAAATACTGGGTATTCTGGTACTTAAGGAGGAAAGGACTGAAATACAAGAGAATATGGTTTTATTCTCATTCTAATAGTTGCACATTGTTCAAAGTTTTATGTCTCTCCTGCTTTTCAATTTAGGGGCCTCGAAAATTTCCCAGTGGAAGTGTGGATCGTTTTAGATGTTTTGCAGATGTGGGTTGCTTGATAACATACCTGAACATACTTTCCTTCGTCACCTTTTGTAGGTCTCTTCAATATATTTTAGAAATACCTGTGTTTAGGGTCTGCAGATGTCCCTTCTTGGATGGCTGAAGAATTCAGGGGTGTAGTGACTATTGATGGATTGATGGGGAGGCATTATTTGTGCACTGGAATAGGATCCTCAGATTGATAGGCTGCAATGTCTTTGTAAATTACACTGTTCCTGATTAGGACTGCATAAAGTAGGTTTAAAATACTTGAAGTTAACAGAGACTGAGAGAAGCCTTTGGGGTCATCAGATCCCCTCCCCCATAACTGCAGATGGTCAGGGATGGGCATCGAGTGCAAATACCCACTCCTCATCCCCCTCGCACACTACCAAGCAGCTGCAGGCAACTGGAACTTGTAGTACATAGGCCAAACCCCACATAACTACACTTACTGTGGATTCTCATACTTCTGAGGTAATGAGTTAATGACAAGTAGTAAACAAGGAATACTAGCTATTGCAGCATAACTGTGTACGGGATCATCAGAAATCTAAATAGGCCACTGCCACATTAGTGCTGGTAGAGCGGTTGACACTGCAGAAGGGTCATTTTTTTTACAAAAACAGCTGTAGTTTCTGATCCAGTAATATCCAGTAAGGGGAACCAAAGGAAAGATTTAAATGATTCTTGGAAATCCAGTCCTGATTACAAAAAGAAGAAAATAGAATCAAAAAGATTTATTTGAGATGGGTACAAAAAAAGCATTAAGACACAAAATCTGCATTAAAGTATGTCTGGTTTTAAGATCAAGGACAGAAAATTAATTACATGAAGCATTTCAAATATCAGCATTCTTTTTAAGGAATAAAGCCACATAGTGTGACTTAGCAGATATTTAGACTGTATGTATTGGTACAGCACATAAACTGAAACCTGCAGGTACATTTCTTGGAAGTCAGTGTGATGTGTACAAATGCTTTAATGATTATTGAACAGGAATAGCCCTCAAAAGAAGCAAAGACTGAAATCAAAATACTTCTTTTCCTGCACTGGGATCAGGCAGTGTTACAGCAGTATGCCAGAACTTCTCAGGGGCCACATTTTTAGAGGCAAGGTGGTCATATCCCCTTTAACTAACCAGCTACATACAAACATCTGGGCTACCTCTGCTCCCATCCTAAGCATGTAAGATTTCTTTGGCAAAACCAGCAATTGCTCAGGGAATTTCTGACAGGGAGTTGTGGATCCAGCGTAGCAGCTGGGAAGGAGCTTGCTCTTCTGAGCACGCACCGATGCCGTCTGGCAGGCCCTGGTGCACGCATCCCGACACGAGACCTTCTGCAGCAGAGCACGTAGCACCTGCCCTAGAGCCAGGGACTGGTTATTATTATTATTATCATAATAATAACATTTTCCAAACTGCAATATTAAAACTTCTCATATTGTTCTTATTGTAAACACATTGAAATGCAGGTAGTGGAAGACACCAATGCAAGAACACGTATTATTTATAGGTCAGATCAAAATCTGATAGCAGCAGAGACTGCCACAGGAGGGGCGTCAGTCATGGTTTTGCCCGGATGGCTCTGCTTTGCTGCCTCAGGGAAGAGACTGGGATAGGGTCCCTTCCTGCTGCTTTGCTGCCTGTGCTTGTTCCTTGGGAACATCACCAAAACCAGTGGGAGATGATGCAGTGTAAGATCACAGGCCACCCGGGACCAGTTGCTGCTATTTATTTAGGAATTCTGTTCCCATTCAGTAGTTGTCACTAAAGTGGGGCTGGGTGACCAGTGAGGGGCTTTACTGATGTTGCACAAGGGCTGGGCTGGATCACTTCTGCATCAGGATTGCTGATCTTTCATCAGGAAAGAGAATTTCTTTTTATTACCAACTGTACTTCCTCCTTTAAAGTCTCAGTGCCGTGCCTGTTAGCTGGCTGTGCGCCTTCTTCCTAACAGAGGTCACAGGTTTCAGGTCCCATTCATGTGTACTCATTTCAGGCTTTTGCAGGGTTGGGACAGAACCGAGTATTAGGCATAAACCCAGGTTTTACTGGGAAGCTGGAGATTTACTCAGCAATGATTTACCCAGTATGGATCTGGAGGCGTACAAGGCCTTAGTGAGGAGACAGCAGGCAGGTATGTGCCTCTCCCGCGTTTGTTTTCTGCTCCCTCACTGGCTTCAGGAAGGGCACGGCCACTTTTTCTTTTTTTCCCCCTTTTACACTCTTTATGCCATAACTTCTTCAGATGCAGAGACTGCCTCGTGGGTGCTGGAGTACCCACGCAGCCCTGTACAGTAAGTCCCTAGTGCAGAAGGGCCTCTGGCAGCTGCTGCAGGAGCTGTCGCAAAACCTCAGGAGTGACCGTGGAAAGCTGTCCACTCCTTGGTGCCTTGGAGCAGGCTTTCCAAAGCTCTGAATCAGAGGCAAGACCACATCCTTTGCTGCTTGACTGTCAGATGAGACACTCCTTTGCCCACCCCAGATTGACCAGAGGAGGGGCCCGGCCCTGGGCACCAGCCCAAAGTTGGGCAGGATCTTGTGAACAGCCCTGCCTGGACCAGACAAAGAACGAGAAGCTCTCGTGGACAGGTCAGCTCTCAAGGCAGCTTCCTTTACCTCACCCAATTCATCTGACCTTGCTTTCCCTGCCTGCTCTCAGGGACTTTCCCCAGCTGGCAGCATTTACGATGGTCCTGTGGTTTCTCCCCTTTCTTCTCCTGGTGGGAACCAGACTTCCGTACCTGTGAGAAAGCAGGCAAGGGATGCGAGGGGCACGGCAGTGTGAAAATACAAAGCACTCTGCAGGTTTGCCATAATGACCAGCACTCGGGAAGCAGCAGGGTTAGGTAGTGAGCTACAAACACAAAACGTGGATGCTCCATTAGGAGCAAGCACACCAGCTAGGTTAACCCTGTGGCTTTCTCCAGTGTTGCCTTGCCGATACTTGACTGGTGTGAGTGGCCCCGGAGTCATCCTCCAGCTTACTTAGCACTTTACCTTGATGAGAGACAAGTGACACCAGTGAGAGGCTCCGTTTCTAAGTGCTCTCTGTGTTGGCGGGGAGAATGAAGCATGTCCTGGGAGCTGGCGAGGCAGGGACTGAGGTCATGAACCAGAACTGTATTAAACATTTAAAGATGAGCTGATGCTCTGTTTTCTAATGGACACAACTGGTGGGTTTCCATTTCACTCTTAGACCCACAGATTTTCATGCAAGGCATGAAAGCAAAGTCATACCTCAGGGAGGTGGTATTTTAATTGTTTAAATCCTGAAAACCTTTCAGTGTAACTATTTTTAACACCTGCCTTTGCTTTGATGCCTGCATGATAGGATTTGTTTTTAATGAAAAATATTTCATTTTCAATAAAATAACTGGTTTATCCCCACCACAGTTGATGCTTTTCTACTTTGCAAAGCAGAAGGATGATCACATTCATAATTTTAACCTCACTAAGGTCGCACTTCCACAAACAGGTTACTCCAAGGGTCTCCTATACAGTACAGCTTTGTGATGTGAGATGGAGGAATTGTGTTCAGACAGGTCATGTCCACTATAATAAGTACCTGAAAACACTACTACAAAGCAAGCTAAATACAAAAATAATTCAAAGTATATCAGAGTAATCTTCATAAGCAACAAAAAAATGAGGTTGATTCATTGCAGTCACTGTTAGAGGCACATTAATTGTCTATTTCCCACTAGTAAATAGTCTAAGAAGGAACATCTTTGTGACTATAGCTTTGGAGAAAACTGTAAAACTGAGGAAAGAAAAGAAATTAAAATATTTTTGTTATGGAGAGCCCAGATTAAAGTACCAGAACTGTTTTTGAAATAGGGCCATTTGATCCCTAACAGAGATCTGGATCTGAATTTTCTAAGTAATGCTTACCACTATAATGAGATGGATTAACTCCCTTGAACTTTGAAATTGTGCTTTAAACTAGAGCCTGAACGCTGCTGTTTGAACTTCTGTAATTGAAAGACAGCCGTGCTTAAGTGAAATGTCCTGGTAATTTTAGTAAATGTTTGGCCTGAAGTTTTGATGTAGTAGCTATACACTCCTACAAATGCATGCATAAAAGCTACAATGTAAACCAAAAATCTATTATGATTTTTCGTATTCCTTATGTGACTTCTATTACATCACTTTAACTCATGATATGCAAAGTGCCAAATGATGCTGCAGTGATGTGATTACATTTTCATGAGATCAGTATGGAAAACTATGAAGTCCAAACAATTTCAAAACACCAAGTTTTATGAGATTAAAGAAAAAACAAAACAAAACACTTATATAAATCATAATTTTGCAATTAATAAAATTTAAGCTTTTTGTGTAAACCGTGATAGACGGCATAGTCAGAAGAGGCTAGAGTTAGCCTTTTAAATCCATAACCAGGCACCAAAATGAGTAACTGGATTTTTTTCTCAAAAGCTGAAGATCCATCTGTTCCCACTGAAAACAATTTGTGGTCAGGTACAAACTGAGGGTTTCTTGCTCTTCCATGCTGGGTTACTGCCACTGCGGGGAATATTTGGCTTTAAAGTAAATCTGTTGCTAGTGAAATCAAAGAAATAGTTTTACAAAGTGTAATTGTGATCACATTTGAACAGACAGAAATAAATTGTCCATTTTTCCTTTATGGAGACTGCTTTCTTGAGACTGTGCCGAGTTTGGTTTGCATATTCATTTAGACCTATTTTATGGAGAAGTCTATCTGAACACTGTATAATTCATTCTTCTGAAATGTGCAGGCGTCAGATCCCGGTCTGGCTGGCATGCGGTGTCTCTAATTAATTGGAAATGCAAAGGCAGGCTCTGGGGGGTTTGCAGCCGGGAAGATGCCTGAAGGAAGGCACGCTTCCCTGCCTGCCCGAAGCAGGGCTCCAGGGTGGCTGTTCTGCAGAAGCCGGAGGTGCCTGGCTGCAGGAACCTGTGCCCACACATGCTGCCAGCTCTTGTGCTCAGGGCACAGGGACTGTGCTCAGGGACGGGCAGGTCAAAGCTTCAGGTTCCAGAGAGCAGCAATGAGGCGTAAATTTCAGTTTGCCTGTAAGAGAGACGTTCCTAACCCAAGAGGCTGGGTCAAAACTGTGATCTGAGTGTGCCTTAAAGGTTCAGAAAGCAAACAAACAGCTTGCAAACAGCGAGCAGAAGGTGCAAATATTCTGCAAATATGGTTTTTAGTATTTAAAATGAGTCTAATTTCTTCTGGTTTTTTGTTTGACTCCTGGAGTTCTGGACATGTGGTGTTCACCAACTCTGCACCAGCTTGGTCACTCTTCTAGATTCCCATGGTCCTGTGATGTTTCATTCTTTCCATCTTTGCTCTTTCATTAATTTTCTGGTCATGTGAGAAATTCCTGGCAGATCAAGGGCACTGGTTCAGCTGGATATGGAAGACAGAGAAGGTGCCCAGAGGCAGGCTGGCACATGGGCTGCCATCCATACCCCCCGGTCTTGACACTCCAGTGCTAGAAAGCAAACTCATGCTCTGGTTGCCACCATAGAAAAGGGCTCTGCCTGTTCCTGCCCGTGTGGTCAGGTCCTTGGCACAGCAGGGAAAGACGGAGCGTGGAAGGGAGCTGCAGGAGAGCAAGGTGAGCGGAGCAGGACGCAGGTGCTGGCCGCAGCTGCTGCAGGCACGCCCCTGCCGGTGTGGTGCTAGGCAGAGGCGATGCAGGCACGCGTGCGTGCAGCCGTGCACAGACCGTTCGAGGGATTTCCCCAGGGAGTTGGGCAGTCAGGAAACAAGTTTCAGAAATGTGACCTAAAACCCAAATGCAGCCTCATGACTTTGCACCAGTCTTGTGAGTGTTCATGGTACCACAGTCTAAGTGTTTGGGCTCAGCCTGTCGCACTGTCCCAATGGGGTCTCTCAGCCTTTTTCCCATGCTGTGAACAAGATACACAGAGGCCACATGTTCCCGAGGGAGGATTTTACATTTCCAGGACATAGGCTTCTTTCCCTCAGGAACCACCTGCTTTGAGGTGCTTCACATGTGTGAGCCAACCTTCACTAACCTATATTGAGCCCATGTTGTTGTGGAGTATCCCATCCTGTCCCATCTTATCCCATCCTAGCCTAGCCTAGACTAGCGCCTATATCCTATATCCTATATCCTGTATCCTATATCCTATATCCTATATCCTATCCTATCCAAGGTGGCTTTGGATTTTTAAATTCTTATTCCTTCACACCTTGGAGCCTGGGACCATGGACTACTGCTCAGAGATCTTTACTGCTTTTATTGCTGTAGTATCTGAGCATTTTCTGCTGGCATTTTGTACAGCGTGACAGGCATCTGTCGTGTTTGTTCTCTCAGCTTTTCCACCAGAAGGCAAGTGTTGTCAGTAAACTAGTTTGTTTTGAAAAAATATGTGTGTGTATAATTAGATATATTTGTATGTGTGTATGTGTAAATACAACACATACATACGCACATGCAAACTGTGTATGTTACAGGAAGGGATAATAATATGTGCTTTCCTAGGGGTGTGAAATCCCCACGGTAAGCTCTCTGTCTGCTGCACGGTCAAGTCAGTGCAGTCCATGCAGTATTAGAGAAGCAAAGCTGCTGGGATGTTGACCTTAATTCTGAGACTATAAATGTTTTCTAAAGAGTGTTTGAGACAGAGGGATAACTAAGTACCTGTCAGTCGAGTGGCTTTATTCAGGTTACAAGCCAGCACTCAATGCCAAGGCAGCCCCTATGAGTGTGGTGGTGGTCCCTGGCTACGCAGCTCGGCCCAGCACCCCCTTCACCCCAGCAGCACTTATCGCAGTGCAGAGGCCAAACAAGTGCTTGGCACATGGTGGCTGTGGTGCAGAGAGGTCTCAGCATCCCTGGAGCATGTCTACCAAGTGTGTGTCAGGATGGGGTGGTCCTGCTGTCAGTCTTCTCCACCTTCCCTTCTGTCCATTAGCCTTTTACGGTCTTCAGTCCTTGGTCAGTGGTTATTGCTTATTCATGTATGAGGTCTGGTGGTAGCTTCCTTAGCACTTGCCTGTAGTGCATTGTTTCGACCTGTCATGCCTCATGTTAATGCTGGCATTTCCACTTGGTTGCCCAGCATCCTACTTCAGCAGTTTTTTACAGCATTTTGTTTCAGGCTCTCAGGCTTTGCACCCATACTTTTGGACAACTGAATATCCCTACGGAGTATCTTGGCATAGGCTGCTAAATCAGCTCTCTATTTAATCCTGGCTGTCAAGGTTTCCTTCAAACCCCTGTGAGCCACTCCTAGTGACTGTTTGTAGTCACACTAATGGCTGTGTTTCGTTAACCAGCAGAAAATTAGCAGCAAGCCACATCCGATCAGTATGAGCCCCATTGCTTGAGTCCATGGTTCAGTGGTTGCTGGGTCCAGCTGCGTTTGACGCAACCAAGAACACAGGCCCACACCACTGAGTGTATGTTGAAACTTGGCTTTATGGGATTGTATAATAATTCAGAGTTATACAGGCCAGAGGGTGGCTGGTTGTGGGGATTGGAGATGTTCCTTGAACAGTGCTTATGGAAACAAACTTGGGGTTCATTGGCAGTCCATTTGGAAGGTGCCAAAAAGGGCATCGTTTCACTGACTGTGAGTAGTTCAAGGCTCCATGGAGAGAGTGCTGTTGCTTACAGTAACTTGCAAGGACTCAATGAGTAGCCCAGTAGTGCAGTTGCCATTGTGTTCACATGGTGTACACACACAGCCATGTAACAGCAAGTGCATTTGTAGGTGGGCAGATGCTGAGTAGGGTCAATCAATCCAGCACATTCTCTTGAGGGCTGCTTTGTGACCACTGTTCTTACCAGTTCCCTAATATCACTCACATGCCTTGTGTCTCCTCCAGTCATGTAATTTCCAAATACTGGGAGTCACTGCACGAGTCCTCTCGACATATTTGGATATCTGCTTAGGATATTTTCCAGTCCCCTGGGTTGAAGGGGAGGTTCACCCTGGAGACAGAAAATTGGCACTCATCTTGCAGTGCTGGCATCCCTCCCAGTGAGTGTCCCAGGTGGCCTGATGTTGCAATAGGGGATGAGCTGAGCAGGGATCCCTGGTTCCATTAGGTGTATCGGCCACGCACACCTCATCCCAGATTACAGCTTGGAGTGCTTCTTGCATGGTTTGTGCTAGAGCCCCAGCGAGATTAGCAGGATCAGTTGTGTTACCAGTTACCCCATATTCTGGGTGCAGCAAGTCTATGTGTGTAGGAAGGGCTTCTTTAGTTCTCTAGGGTATCCTGTTGGCTGATGATCTACTTTTTGCCCTACTGCTTCCACCTTCTGCAATGTTGATACCCCATGCGTATGTTAGCAGTGTTGCACAGCGCTCTTCCATGTTGTGCTTCCTCCACCTTAAATTGCATAGGCCACTTGCAAGCGCAGAAGGCTCTCAGCAGCCTTAGCTCCTTTGGTGCAGTTGGGGTAGTGATCACGGATGAGCCAGGGCAGGTGTCAGCGTGGGCTCTGAGCAGGGATGCAGCCCGCAACATGGGCATTTCTTCCTCTTTATCTGTCCTACAGGACATACCTGGATTGGCTTGGGCAGGACAGTGCTTGAGCCCTGTAAATGTCTAATTATACTTAACCAAAATAGACTCCTGCATATCGCACTGTCACAGGGGTAGGTGATGTTTTTGCAAGCAGTTTAAAAATGATGTGCCCAGTTGGGTTGTTACCTCTTCAGGTAATCCACAGTTTTGTTTCTGCCTTCTTAGGTGGGGGACGTTTACTCATTTACTCCCCTCGCTGCACTGGCAGCATATCAGGCTTGGGATAAGTATGAGGCTGAAAGTGCCAAACAAGGATCTCCATGGATAGGTTGGGTTTCCCTGTAACAATCTCCCATACTCTCCTGATGGTTGACCATTGCATGAATTTCATTAAAGCCTAATATGCTTCCCTGATGGTTGTATTTCACTCTCCAGAAGCAACATCTCATTGCATCATACTGTTGCTACAAGGCTTGGGCCAGGAGTATGTGATAGAGGTGTGGGATGGGGTAGTCATAGTAGTATGAGAAGGGTAATTTGAAGGTGAGAGTGGAGAATGGCACAGCTAGAGCCATGTCATAGAATCACAGAATGTTTTGGGTT
>KL266832.1:0-13788 GCA_000699545.1 Podiceps cristatus
CCTCCCCCTCCCCCCCTGAGGCAGAAGGAGCAGCAAGACCTGATGTGACTGCAACCCCCATTCCCGGTCCCCCTGTGCTGCTGGGGGAGAGGATGCAGAGAAAATTGGGAGTAAAGTTAAGCCCAGAAAGAAGAGAGGGGTGAGGGGAAGGTGTTTTAAGATTTAGGTTTTATTTCTCATTATCTCATTATCTCATTTGACCAGGATGGTAATTGCTGAGTGATCTCCCTGTCCTTATCTCAACCTGGCATCCAGCCAAGGTCAAACCATCACACCTAGTTTTCTCCTTCATTACATCATCTCCAAAGTTACCCATGACAGTGGCCAAAAAGCAATACCAATTAAGCTGAGAAAGTCACCTCATTAGGGGAGATGACAGCGTACACAGTATAGCTGTATGACAGTTACCACTCCTTGCCACTGACGTAGAAATAATTTACAAAAAAGCGTGACTGGAGCTCCTTGAAGCAGTTGAGTAAATGCTAACCACGGGAATGAGGCAAGCACGGGCCAGGGCTGCATCACTGTTTCACAAAGCGCTGCCCCAGGGCCCTTTGGCACTAGCTCTGTGCTGTGTTACAGTATGAAGCCGCAGCCTAAGTCCCTCGCGCTCAGAACGAGCAGCAGACCCCCTGGCCTCACAACTGAACTCCCCTGGTCCCCTGTTCCTAAATGCAGCTGTGGGGCTTCTGCTTTTCTTCTTGGAGGGCCAGGGAGAAGGAAGTAGAAGAACAGGAAAGCAGCTTAAAAGCCCAAACCACCGAAGGAGCCGGACTCAGTTTCATTTGAAGGGTGGTGAGGTTATTGCCACTGCAATTTGGGGAGCTCCACAGAAGTCAGCCAGTTGGAGGCATGGCTCTCTCCCTGGTCTTGGTTCTGGTGCTCCCACACAGGCACCTCAACAGCTTTTGCTCACGACTCTAGCCCCGTGTATTGAATGCAGTAAGTAGAGGATGACTAGCGAGCAAAGGGGATATACCACATACTGCAGCACAGAGCTCAGGAGAGACTTGAACCTGCTGCAATCTTCAGCTCTTGAGGCGCTATTTTTGGGCTCAATATTGCAACTGAACTTCACAGACCCCAGTCACCATATGAACGTGCTAGAACGTGTGATTTTTAAATAGCTGAAGATGAAGAATTAGCATTTTTAACAGTTATTCTGAGTATCCCTTATGGCACAAGGAAAAAAAAAAAAACCACAAACTTCAACTCTCCACATTTCCCAAATGCAGGGTTAGGCCAACCCTTGGCAGTAGTTTTGTGCATGCGTCTGCGGGACGGGAGCGTAAAGCCATGAGGTATTTGATAGGCAACTGTTCCACAGATGCAGGTGTCCTACTGCAAGTTAAGTTTGTTCCCCAAGAAGAGACTGCAGCCCAACAAGCTGGTATTTGCATTTCAGATGTATCACTTAAGGTTATCATTTAAGGTTAGTGTAGTAGAGTAGCTAGTCCATATAACCTAATAGTCACATGCTCAGTTCAGAGACTGCCATTTTCAGCTGAAAAATATGAGCCGTCTAGAAATAAAGTGGTCATTTACTCAAAATTTTCAAGCTTAAAATCTGCAGAACAGCTTTATTACATCCAGTATACTCAAAGAACTGATCTAGGAACATGGTAGAGAGAAGGAAGAAGAGATTTGTAGAATATCCCCCCAGTTTAGTTTGAAGGTAACCAGCTCCTTGTTTACACAGAACTAGCCCTAAAAGTCTAAAGGAAGGTGGTTGTTGATGTTGGTTAGTGTTTTTTTGGTGTTGTTTGGTTTGGTTTTTTTTTTTGTAGTGTTTTTACAGTGTTCATACTGCAAAGCATTTAAAGCGGATTTTTTTTTTATCAAAAATCAGCCCCTGTAGTTCTTGTATTACCTCTTTGCTTTCTTCATCTTGTGTGCTCAACTGAAACTTCGTACCAAATGACACTAAAGTATTAAAGGCACACAAGAATGATTAGAAGCAAAATTAAACTTACGCTGTTACTCTTTTTAAAATAGGGGTCATCACAAACCTAACCCGTTATAGTTTACAGGGTGAAAGCACCATAAAGGATTATGCAGAAGTATCACTGCAAAATCAGCTTCATTGTTTTACCCAATTTCTTTCTTTCTTAAATTGGTGCCTGACTTGATGGTGAAGGACAGAGAACTGGAAGGATTCACTGGCACACTTTTTTTTTTTTTGAAAAGGGCTTTTGGTCACCAAGACTCATTTTGCACGATAGTTCTGGTAAATCCCACTGTCATTGTCTGCTCTCAAAGCAGCAGTCAGGGGAAAGGCAACTCAAGAGGGCAAAGCAACCAGCCCAGCAGTCTTGGCCTCAGAGGGGAACAAGAAGCCAAAGCCATTATGTTATAGAGAAACACATTCTCAGATGTTTTCCTTTTGTGGTAAAGATACCTTAAAGTCTTTTTTCCCCCAAAGAGCAGGAGCAGGCTGTAGTGACAGCAGGTTTAAGAGAATTTGAGCTTTTAAGGAGGGAAGTGGGCTACTTTAGTCCTCCAGAATGAAAAGGCATGGTAGAGAGAGACCCCAAGTTCTTTCTTAGCCTTTTTTGTAAATAATAATTTAAAAACCAAACCCAAACAGCTATCAGGGTTTAGGGAAGAAATACATTTAAAAGCTTTAAGCATGCAGACATTTTGCCAACTTTGTTTTAAGAAGTGAAATTATGAGTCATTAGCAAGGATTTCCCCTGCCCCAGTCTCCCCCAAAAGGAGACCTAGTGCACTAGCCCTTAATATATCACGTCTAGTTTTCCAGCTTTGGAAGGGGTATTGTGCTTTGACAGATGCTCAAATGAACTAAATTAAAGATTGCAGGAGCTAAAGTTTTCTTTCAAAGCCCCAGACAGTAGCACCAACTGTACGCTGTTGCCCTAAAATCCGAAGTTTCACATACCACCACAGACCACTGCAGTTGTACAAGGAAACAGTGGTGATAATACGAGCAGGACCCATTCTCACAAACATGTCTCGAGTTGTGTTTCAAGAAGTTTACATACAGAATCTAGAGAACTGTTCTGATACTGATGCATGCCATGCATCCATGAGGGGAAGCTTAATTTTGTTTTCTTCAAGACATAATGTATTCTATACAGTTGCTTATCAGGAGGTCATGCATTTCTCCACGTACCAACTTTACTGAATCACTGCCATAAGCAAAATTTGAAGGACTCTAGTTTGAACAACTGATCCATAGTTAAGAATCTCTGCTGAGACCTGTCAGCCCACAATTCAATATTCTGAGTTGATTTTAACAAGTATGTTAACTCTAGGGAGTTTAACGTGCAATAACATACATGTTCTTAAGTAAATTTAGGTATTTTGAAAATAGGGAGGTAATTCACTAGAACCACTACAAAATGCAGGAATTGGAGAAGAGTACCACCATGTTCAAAATAAAGAGGATTTACTCCCTCTTCTTTCAGAAGTTCAACTTCTTTCAGTTTTCTAGTCAGAGAAATTAACATAAGACTTGTTGATTAAAAAACCCTAAAAACCTGAACTCATTAAAGAAGTCTCTTGGCAATCATTTGATCAAGATACACTTTTTATGCATACTATTCTGCAGCTAGCAGTAGAAAGCAACCCCCAACTTGAAACAAAACAGTAAAGTGATGCTCAGCATCTGTGTACTGAAAACTTCAGTCCCAACCTTGGTCAACTACTTCTTAGACAACATACTGGAGTCATCAGCAGGATCCTTAGCGTAACTAGTGTGCTTTTAAAACCCATTGCAGCACAAACCACCCAAGTCAGAGAAGGTAAGTTTTACTCCTAGGGACAAACACTGTGGACTTACCTACTTCCTTCCAGAAATGATTTTTTAAGGAAGTTTGAATATTTACCAGTGATATTAGTCACCGAGAGGTAAAATGTAAAAGCATGTTTTAAGATGTTTTACACCACATCCTTACATTTAACTGTAAACAAGCAAGACCACCATGGCTTCAATGGAAGTTATTTAAATTTGAATGCAGAGAATACTTTATTAACTGATTACAGTTTCGATGACCAATTTCAAACCATAACTAATGTGGGAAACATAGTGGGGGACATTAAGGCTGAGCCATATATATAGACAAATCTGGATACTGATAATCTGTACATTTAACCTCTGCTTTTTCTTTATACATATTTTATTTGGTGTCTGAAATTAATCAAAGAAAAAAACCAAACAAAAACTGGCCACTAATTTATTCTTCTATCTGGAATGAACGTTTGCATGGGTTTTTGAATGCAGTGTGAGTCTCAGAGGAGATCAAACAATTTTTTTTTTTTTTTTTTTTAACCATACTCCAACTGAAGTGTTCAAGTATAACTGGAAGTTGTTACTATAGTTTTGTGCAATTAATTTTCTTTTCCAAAAACTAGTAGTTGTTCTCTCCTGTAGAGGTTAATCTATTTAAGATGGTATTAAACTTGTGTAACAGTTTGGGAAATCAATATAAATTAAGTGCCTGTGGTGTGTATCAGTTTTCCTGCTCTATGCAACCCCTATCACTTAAGTGGACATACTTGCAATTTTACAGAATTACACTGACTTTTCAACAAAACCCAGAAAAAATTTACTATTCTTGCACTGTGAACAGTACTCCTACACGATGTGATAACCGTTTTCCATCTGTACAGCTCCCTTTTGTAAAGTTGGGCAACACATATGAAAGAGACAGACATCAACTGTTTGTGTTCTGAAAGATATTTCAGTTCTTTAGTTCCAGTCACTGAAGGAAGAGGCAGAGGCAAGTTTTAATTATCCCAGAAAACTGAACAATTGGTTTTATTTGGTGTCTTCAAGATGCTTCACCTTCTGTGGGAGATGTAGGTGTTGTAGGAGAGACCATTTCAGGTTTTCGTGAAATTCTGTCCAATTCTGCCTGAACATCTGTTAAAACTGGCTTCTGACCTACAAAACAAATGTGTATCATTCAGTCATGTTTATGGAACAGTTTTGGGAAAGCCTACAGTATCTTTAATTCTCAAGAAGCAACCAACAAACTGAACAAAAAAGCAAACCAGAGAAATTAAGTTTTTGCATCAGACAAATCCCCAAAATTGTTACTGCACACTTTGGGTGAAGGGAAAGGAAACACTAGAGATAGTCACATCCTTCTGTACTTCTGATTTCTGAAAGCAGCTTCCATAACTGTATATTAATTGTCAGTGTATGAAGAGTTAATGTAAAGTATAAGATACAGAAAAGCATATTAAAGCTAGCAGTTATGAATACTTCTACGTAAGTCTCTGCATTATAGGTATTTTAAATAATTCTGAACATAAATCAAGGGTTTCACCAGACCAGTGAAGTCAGTTCTACACACTTGGGTCAGCATAAACCTGACACCGCTGCTCATGGATGCACACAGACCTGCGGATGGCAAATCCCTCCCTCTCCTCACCTGCTTACCTCCTTCCTAACTTGGTGCAGCACAAATGTTTGTGCAGTCACACTTAGACCTGATCTGAGCTTTAAACGCACCATTTTCCCCCCACCATTTAACTCCTTCCTACTCCCCAGTCTAGGTTTCTATCCCGCCATGTGCTATCACAACAATGGAGAAGACAATATGGGACAAGGCAGTGCAGAACATGAGAGTCTAACACCATGATGAGTGTGCATAGTATCTCAGGCTGCAAAGGAAAAATCTGACATGCATGTACTTTTAGCAACGTCCCAGCATCCTTCTGAAGATGCAAATTAATAGGAACTAGCCACAAAACTACTTTTTTCCAGATGTATTGTGCTGCTCTTCAAATCATTTAAAGCAAGCTACTACTGTATCAGAATCAAAGCAGCTAATATAACTAATAAGCTGAGGAATTTCCCCTAGCTGCTGAGGGGAAATGTAATTCTCAAATCCCAAACTACTATCCTAACAGCCAATTTTCAGATATAAAAAGTGAGTTTTATCAGTAACACTAAACACAAGACAGGAAATACTGAGGACGGTAAAGAGGCTACATCTAAGCCAAACACTTATTTACGGTAATTCCTTGAAAACCTAGTTCATTGACATGTTAAACTGGCTACACTCTAACCCTTTATTTGTTGCATAGTTGGAAAATTATGAGAACATTTTTTTCTCCTTACTAGTTTAATTCTGTTCTTGAAGTTTCTGCCACGGCCTCAGACACACCACTTTTCTGGAGGGCTGCCTCCATCTGCCTGGCATCACCCAAACCCACTGGCAGCCACTCCCCGCAGCATTTTTCAGTGGGTGCTCTCTGCATCTCATGGTGCGGCAGCTGCATTTGCCTGAACAACCTCCATATGCTGTTCAGACTAGCCCCGCGGACTTTGCCTGCGGCAGACTAGGAAGCACTCAAACTTTGCTCAGCCAACTGAGCTTTGCATTTAAAAAAAAGGAAGTGTACACATGTGAAAAAAGCAACTTTCAGAGTCAATCTACACAAAAAGTTAGTGGGAAATGAGGTATTTTTTCTCTTACTATATAAATGTAAACACTAATGTCAAGCACCAGCGAAAGACCAGCATTCTCACCTAAGCACAGCATTGCTACCCTCAGAGGAAGGGGGAGGGAAGATGCCTGTATAGGTATATATATCTTAAGTAATACAGAAACATTTTCATCTGGAATAGCAAGAAACACCAGAGTAGTCTTGCATATAGATTTAGAGCAGTCGCTATTAGACATTTTTTTATGAATACTAATTATTAATCACATTATATAAAAAAGGCTATCAACAGAAAATAAGTCTTTTTATAGGCTGTCACCAATCAACCAAAACCTGCATCACATTAGAGCCAGATCACTATCAAAAGAAAGTTTAAAGTTATTTTAACACTGACAGTATTGTTTTAAAACAAAACCAAACAAAAAAATAAAACCAACCTGAAATTAAATCCGAATATATCTGAATAATATTAGAAAAGGCTTATAGCATAAGCCATTTATTGGGATGGTGGGGAACAAAGGAAAAATGATAAAGTCATGTGGACACAATTCATGCTTAAACAGCTACATGAAAGTTTTTCTTTGATCCTCTGAGTGCCAGGAAAAGGCAATACTCAACTGCTGTGAAAACAAAAGCAAACCCCATATCCAATAAAACATTTGGTTAAATACAGTAGTGTTCACACTTCTGATAAACTATACTAACAGGAATGATCCCCCCACTCACAATGCAGATTGCGTTGATCTTTTATCATTAATCATACCTGACTTTTTTGCTGATGGTGGTAAGTTGCTGCCAGCACCTCCAGTGCCCCCTCCTCCTGGGCTGCCACCAACACCACCAGGGCCTCCGGGGGAACCAGTTTTCTTGCTCAGGAGACTGTTGAAGAAGTTAGCCAGGACTCCTTCGCTGGTAGCTCCAGCTACAAAGGGAGGGAGGGAAGAGAACACAACACAAACCCAAAACAAACAGATTTTTAAGTAAATACTGATTTTGTGTGCTAGTCAATCTAAATAAGCATATTAAAGAAAGCAGGCAAACCAGGTATTTTACTTCCCCAACTGTATTTGTGCCCTCGTAAGAAAAGGTACCTTTCATGTTGGGATCAATTTTTTTTGACCCTGTAGGGATAGGTGTAACACTGGCAACATTTGATGTTACGGATCTATTTGGTGTCCTAGGAGATCCTCCAGGAACTCTTGGAGAGGCATCCTATTGTGAAAACAAAACAAACCAAAAAAATTCCAAAGCTGAAGTAGTCGATCTGCTACAGAAGTATATCGTGCAGTGTAAAAGTATGTGAAATGAAGCATTTTGTTCTCATAGCTCCTAATATATTTTTTAATGTAGTATCCCATGCAACTGAAATGACACAGCATTAGATTCTGATGATTGTGTACAAGTTTTTTTACACTCATATAACATTTTTACAAATATTAACTTTAGTGCAACTAAAGCAGTAGTGAAGCTTTTCATTTTACTTCAATGAGAAACTTGAAAATCCATTATTCAGTAGTGCCTCCAAGCATAGCAAAAATTGCACTGATTAGATCACAGAGGAACTACACTGAATTTCTGGAATGACAGCACATACCACCAATACTGTGGAAAGGACTAAGGGCAGCCCAGGAGAAAAAACATTATTCATTACTTCAAGGATAACAAGTCATGTTTCTGCAAAATTGCAGTTCATCTAAAAAAGTAAAATTACCTTTAGAAGATCACATGCTCTCCATTAAACTTGTGTTACCTTTTAGTTATTTTATTTGTATTTTAAACGTAGATGATGTCATAGTTTTCATTTGACCTTAATTTTATGCCAGAGTCTTAATATTCCTAGAGAGATAGTGCCAAATTTAGGAGATAAAACTCACCAAGGCAATTCAGCCAACATCATTTGCTCCCTGGCACACTCTTGGGGCAGAAAGGGGAGTCAACTACCCACTAGATGCATTCTAACATGAAAAGTAAAGCCCTGACATTTAGCCCAAGCTGTCATGAGTAGCTGTAAAGAACTGTCATAATTTTAGAGCAGTATACGATGTAGACTTTAAACGCCATGTACTTAAAAAAAAATAGGTCAAAGAATATTTTCTAGTGCAATTAAAACGAGCAGCCCTCTAAATGAATAATTTTCATGTGATAATATTTAAAAATTTTATTACTAACCACTGGCCTTCCTGCAGCAGTAGGTGGTTGTTTCGACAACTGTGACTGCAAAAAACAAACCCATGAAGTGTTAGATATTGCAGTAACTAAGAATACAACCCCAAATTTGTATCAAGAATGTTGTTAAATGAAACTGTCTGCTTGTTTTATAGACAGAAAATTACCTGCTGCTTCATAAGAAATACTTGGTCATCTTCTGCTACAATTTCTTTTTCATGAACAAACTGCAATACAAAACCATTAACATGATTTTGACTAAAAGAAAGAAATGTATTTCCTTTTATACTTCCTCATGAATATGACCAAGGCATCCAACAATGAAGTAAATGTGACTGCAGACCACATTTTCTATCTTTAAGACCACTACCTTATGAGTCCATTTAAGCTGAATTAATCAGAAGTAAAAGAGATCTCAGGATCTGTAAGAAGTGTTCACAGATGTATACACTTTGCAGCATGCTCACATCTCTCAACTTATTAAGGCCCAACCTTGGTATTATTTTGTAGATAACTATGGCAAAAGTGACTCTGCACCTGCACTGTAAAATTTTCAATTTTACACTGTCTGAAACTTCATGATCTTAAATACGCCTATAGAAGCAGAAAGTATTATGAAGTGACAAGCAACTCGGGAGCAAAATGGAGTGTTCTTAAAAAATACTAACCCAAGCTGACCAACAGTTAAATGACACAGACTTTTCAATGCCAAATATGCATTAAAAGCAAAACAAGTATATTTGTACTTTTAAACAATGTGACAGTGGCAGCAAAAGAAGTGTGTGAGCTGAAGAGGAGCTATATAGAATAAAAATACATAATGATTTTTTGATAACTAAAGAAGAACTTTAAGAACAAAATAAAAAGGCAAAAATAAGAAAGAAACCCACACAGTTTACCACACTCATGATAAACCAGAAGCAAAGTTTTGAAGAAAGAGGAACAGTCAAAAAAATGACAGGTAAATAAACAGATAAGAAGCAGGATGCCAAAAAATCTCAGTTTACCTTTCTGACTGGTGGTTTTGTTATGATATCTTCAAAACTGTCTTCTGCTTTTAGTGTCTGAAAGTTCTCATGCAGTATTCCTATCTTCTTGTCATTATCCCAACCTGCAGGACTAGATAAAGGATTATTTGGCTTTAAATTCTACTCTTCAGGTTATTCTTGTATGCAATCCTGAACTGCACAGAACTGAAAGCCAGGGAAGTTGTCATAGCTCCCATTCTGCAATCCAAGCTAGTTATTGACTAGCACAACTCATTAGAGATTGGTTCACCGTAACAGAGAAGAGCAAAGTCTCTGGGTTTAACATTTGTAATCTCAATCTACTGGCACTCGCCAAACTCCATCTCATGAGACCGTGAAATAGAACTTTAAAAAGCATAAACCAAGAGGCTTTAAATGCTGTTTACAGTCTTACACAAATATATTTGTAGTCATATATACATAATAATGCAAATAACTTACATAAATACTGCATCTTTTTCCACAACAACAGCTGGAACATTGAAAGGAAATCCATACAACTTCTGGACTATATATTTATACACTAAATCAATGTTTTTGTTCTCCTTTACTGAAGTGTAAATAAGTGCTGCCCCATCTGATTAAACTTGTTAAAGAAAACTCAGTGGCTATTAAGAAATACCGAAGTGACCCTTTTCTGTAACTTTAAAGCTTACCTTTAAAGGTTATCTACCTTATAAAATTTAGAGGGGGAATACTAAATCAAATAGGTCAAACAACTTCCAACACTTAATTTTTGAACTGTGTTATTTAGTAATTTAATTCTATCTTTCTGCATTTGTCTCAGGCCAACTTTTAAAGTACAGGCTCTTCTCACTTTCAAAGCCTACAATAGCAACAATTTCACTATGATGCCTTCAAAACTGTCTTCTGCTTTCAGCGAACAAAAATTTTCATGCCATATTCTTATAGTTTGTCATTATCCCATCCTGCAACGCAGACACTACAGCACTAACACTAGTAATTTCAAAAAGGCCGAAGATCTTCCACTTCCCCACCTGGGCTTTTAAATTAGGGGAGCAAGTTGTTACATTATACAGTGATCTGCTTTTGAACAAAATGAAGGCAAATGAGCTGTGCTGTGTATCAGTTACTAAAAGATCAAGAAAGTGCTTAGTATTCCAGCATGGTTCTGTATCAAATTAACATTGTTTATGCACAGGATTAATAAAAGCAGCTAAGGAAGTTTTGAGTAATTTTTATTTTGGGATTATAAAAATGCTAAACCCTCTCATTTATTTCTACATGCATTCAATTCAACTTCTAGAAGAAAGTTATATAATGGAATCCAATTCCCATTCAGTGAAGTTTGGAATAGAATTCCAAGTTATATGTGGCACATACAATCCCAGAGACCAATTCCTACTAATCTTGCATATTCTTCCTCCATCCACAAGACTTATTACAATTACCCATAATTCCATTTGAAAAATTAGGTCTTTGAAGCCCTTTGAAGGAAGTGCCATCATTGTACTCAACTGAGGTCTAAGGTTCTTGGAACTAATTTTTCCATCTGTTAACTGCTGTCTGTCCAACAGCATTTAAACTTCCCTTTACCACAGCACAAAGGATGACAACATAATGTAGGCATGTTACTGGCATCTAAAATCTAGATGTCAGCATGTCTAATTGACTAAACAACACTAAACAATATTTTATACGCTTTTAAAAATAAAGTTAAAAAATAATAATAGCACAGCAACAGCTTATGTGCATTATCTCTTTACCAACACAAGGGAAGACAATGCATTTTTCCTACAGCAATTCACACTGCTTTCCTTCCCTCATCACCTCATCCTGTGGAATTACTGAACACTGAAGAGAATGCATATTTGGGTCAAAAAGAATATCATGCCTTCTATGCATCTGAAGCAAGATCATACTTAAATGAATTATGTTGTCATTATTGAGCCTGGCGGTTGAGATGTGTGATTTGCGAACCGACTCCTAAATATGGAAATGAAGGCAAGTAAAGAAAGCTATGGTAAGGGGACATGCTAGATTCCTGCAGCGCTGTGAAAACAAAAACAAACACAAAAAAACCCAAACCAAAAAAGTTTAAGTCAACATTGCCTGTAGAGGACAGTAAAGGAGTTGCATTCTAGTTTAGTACAGATGCAAATATTCTTTTAAGCTTGTCATAATTAATGCAAAGATTCAGGTCATTATCATCTTTATGATGTGGTAAAGGATACATTGTAAGCAAAACCGTCTGATATGTGACTGAATGAAATCGAAGTGTTCATCTCTGTAGTCATGCTCTTTTTCCAGAACACTGATGGCATCACACTGTCAAGATAAACACAAAATTAATATATCACTTTCAGTTACTGTTGAAATAGCAGTGCTGCTACATGTCCAGTTCACAACTGGGCGGGGGGGGGGGAGAGAAAGACAAAAACCTGCTAAGATAGCTTAGAAGCATAATTGAACATGATACTTTTTTTTTTTTTTTTTTATAATTATGTGCATGTGCTGTGGTCAGCATTAACTTGAGATTTAGACTGATTGCCATTTTTCATTCACCCACCCCACCCCCCCATGCAATAACTCAAATGTCTCTGTTGAAGACTGACCCACCAAACGACACCACCATTTTCTGTACAAAGGTGGAGGGTTTTTCGGTTGGGTTTTGGTTTGGTTTGTTTTTGTCATGCCCACCCCATGGTATTACAGGACAGTGTTTTTTACCCAGTTACTAACTAGCCCTTTGCAAAGGGAGGCAAAAGCAAGAAATATGTGGAAGCAGAAAACAAAAAAAAAAAGAAGGGGGGGGGAGGAGTAAGAGAGCCAGCAGGTGAGAAAAAAAGGTGCTTTTCAAATGAGAGGATTAGCCTTCCAGTGAAGGAACAACATATGCATCAAAAGGTTTACTCGTTCACTGTGGGCCAGCGGAGGCTGCAGATGCAGTGTACTTAATTCCAATGAGAACTGAAAAGCTGAGGGGGCGGGGGGGAAACAAGGCTTGTTCAGCCTGGAGAAGAGAAGGCTGCGGGGAGACCTGATTGCGGCCTGTCAGTACATAAAGGGGGCCTATAGGAAAGAGGGGGAGAATCTTTTCAGTAGGGACAATGGTGATAGGACAAGGGGTAATGGTTTCAAGCTGAAACAGGGTAGGTTTAGATTAGATGTAAGGAAAAAATTCTTTACAATGAGGGTGGTGAAGCACTGGAACGGGTTGCCCAGAGAGGCGGTGGAGGCCCCATCCCTGGAAACATTCAAGCCCAGGTTGGACGGGGCTCTGAGCAACCTGATCTGGGTAATGGTGTCCCTGCTCACTGCAGGGGGGTTGGACTAGATGACCCCTAGGGGTCCCTTCCAACCCAAAACATTCTATGATTCTATGAAAAAAAAAGGCCACAAGAGAACCACACCACTTTCTTTAGACTAGTAACATGGTTACATATGTAACAAACCAAACCAGATCATAGAAACACCCTAAGAACTGAGGAAAGTTAATAGAACAGCACTTTACTGACTAGAACCTTCAAATAGATTCATCTTCATAAAAAGATCAGAAATATTAAAACAACCCAAACCCTACCAAAACACTATTTGCAGAATAAGGATGACTGTGGAAGATCAAGGGGAATTCTAGTTCCTTACTGACTAGCTCAATTCTATGAACAAAACCTGCTCTGAGTTATTCCTCAATTCCTTGAAAACCGATATAACTAAAGGGAAACTACTCCCAAATTACATGCAATCGGGGCTTTCAGAAAATAACTGACTTTCAACATTAAACATCTGTAAAGAATTCTTAACCAAGGTATTCAGAATGACTTAGGAACCATGTGCTTCCCACCCGGAATCCACAATTGACAGAGTTGCTTAAATAAAATATACAAAAAACCTAAAATGTGAAACAAACCTTTGTACAAACTACTACTACTGGAATGCCTAAGTTACATGTTAGTGTATCTGCACCCAGGGGTAAAATCACACTGTCATCTTTGTCTTCCTGTAATGAAGTATTTCTTCTCTGTGGAGAAGCTGGAAAATCCTCGCCTGGTTCTATATATTCCTGGAAGTCTCTTACCACTGAAAGTAAGAAAAAGTTATATTAAAAGATCAGCTACTTTATTATTTCAACAACTATTTCCACTACCATTGATCTCCAGCACTGTTGATTGTACAGTACTTCTGCTTCTTTATGTTAAAAAAAATATAATATATA
>JMFS01048427.1:0-11305 GCA_000699545.1 Podiceps cristatus
GAGGGGGAGGGGAGGGGAATCCTGTTTGGAATAAATTTATCCAAATTTAGAGATAAAGTCTAAACCCTAACAGAGGGTAGGCTGCTTCCCTAATCAGTTACTGACAAATACAGAAACATATTCTTGTTACAGGAATAGAAATACTTAACTAATTCAATTGAAATTAAAAAAAGGGGGGGGGGACAGGACACGGACACGTGATAATAGTACTATTCATGATTAACAGTTTAATACCAGCTTCTCTCTAAGAGACATTCTTTCAATGCATCAGAAGGCATTTATAAGATGTAAACTCTTAAGTGTGGAAGAAATAACATATTTCATATCCTAGGAAAGACAGCACATAAAACATGCCATCCTATAGCAGCATAACAGGTCATTATTACAAGCTACATTCAAAGGTTATTTCAATCACTCTTAAAAACCCTGTTCAGAAAAGCATTAGGAATTTGTATGCAAATCTGCATGCCACCTTTTCTTCCAGCAAAATAAATTTTGGCTAAATTGCCGGGTAAATAAGCCCATTCATGTTTCTATTTACATTAATTCATTTACTTAAAGAAGCCTAATTAAGAATTTTTGCTTCAAAATTTTACTCGTGAAATAGTGCTAAATAAAAACAGCAGTGACTTCACACCCTCCCCCTCCCCACATTTTCTCTGAAAAAAATAGTATGGATCCTTAGTCTCAAACAATTAAGCTTACAGAAAATTATTACAATCCCAAATTAATAAAAACCCACACCCATGTCATCTTAAGGATGGCAGCAAAGAATTTCACATCCACTCCATTTAAGCCATTTATATAAATATTTTGAGAGTAAGGCCCATGTTGTGCAAAGAAAAAGTTTATACCTCCAACACATTAATAAATTTAAGTATTTTAAAACTATAGTTATCAATCCCTCTACACCAATGTGCAGCATATTAGCAATCTTATGCATATGCCTCAAACAGATGCAGTTGATGCCCATACCTAAAGGGGTAATTGATCGTGGTTGTAGATGAGTCTCCCACGTGTGAACTATGACTTCACAGGGACCATCGATAGTCTGTAATTTAAAAGTTAAACGTCTGCAATAATTTCTTTTGTTATATCTGATTTTCTACCCATGAAGCTGTTTGGGATGGTTGTGAACTAAACTTACAGATTTAAGAAAGCAAAAGGCAAAGGAGAAGGAGGAAGAGGGAGAAGAGAGAGAATATGAAAGAGAAAGAAAACAGGTCAGTCTCATTTCTTACCCCTGCAACTGCTGATGACACTACCTGATCTGTCAGGTCACATTACATATGACAAAACTTGTGACAACATCTGACAGACTGGAGAAGTCACATGGAATTATTAAATTTTTACTGCTTACAGCTACTCTGATGGACTACTTTAGTCACCTACCAATACAAAACCCAAAGTGTTCCTGAACTCATGTTCAGAAAAAAGAAGTGGGCTTTCTTTTTTCTTAAAATACTACAGCAACAAATTCTAAAAAGAATTCACAAATCCCACATCTACTTGATTTCAAACAGGATTTGGCACCTATTCGCGCAGTTAACAGTCACAGGGGTGGGCTCTCCCCCAAAGTTTGCTTGACTAAATCAAAGCCTATAAAAACACAGTAGTTAGTTGTGGTACAGAAGAGTAAATTATCTATCATCTGATTAAAACATAAAAACCCAGAACTTCACTGCCTCAGAAGGAAAACCACATTTATACAATGCAGTCAGCCAGGAGGGAAGCCCCCTGCAGTCCATTCTATTTGGAGCAGACTAAATTAGATTCTTCCACCAAAAAAAAAAAAAAAATTACTGTCCCTCAAAAGCCTACACTCATTGACAAACACAGCCAAGATTCAGATAGATAATCAGAACAGTAAGTCAATGTCTTATAACAATATAACTTTGAAATTGCTTTCTAGGTTACATCTTTTAGGTAACCTCTAGCTAACAACAGAAAGGACATGCCCAGTTCCCAGCTCCGTCACCCTAAGCAGCTGCCAGATTCCCTTAACATCGCATGGTTGTTATGATCAGTCACAAGAACCACGGTCAAATAGCTGCAGAGGTGGTCATTTTGGTATTTTGTGCCTAAGTAACTCTTATTTCCAAAGAGACTTGCTACTATTGCCAGTCATGTAAGCTTCAATGCCAACTTGTCCCTGTACTTGAGGTCCTTGTTTAGATTTCAGATCAACAGGGGCATCCAGACAAGCTCAAACTCAGTGTAATTACACACTACCATAATGCTTTGTTATCTTACAGCTCACTGAATAAATTTTTTAGCAGAAGATGGGAATATCTTGACATGTATCAAACACACTTAATCTACTATGCTTTGGATGACTTAACAGCAACCACCAAATATTTAAAAAGCACTAAGACAGGTTTGCTCTGTGAGTCATAGCTAAAAGCAATTCAATTTTTCTGATGAATACAGAGGCATCTATACTTAAGGGTCATGTCAGACTAAAATACATATGCTTGAAGTTATGCTTTAAAGATCTAATACATGTAAATATAAATAAGATACTACTGTTTTCAGTTTATTCCTGTTATAGGGCAGCTTTTATTCCAATCTTCTCACTGCTGCCACAATGATCACTCTTACAGACTGCTTCTTCCCTATTCTTTCACAGCGGATCCACATTTACATGTCACAACCTCAGTTTCTGAAGCCAAAACCTGCGTTTGCCAGCCATAAGGCTACCACTTCCTAACACCATGCAGACCTGCAAGCTCTCCAAAAGTGACTCCTATGAATAGCTACAGAACTTGTAGCTTGCAAACCTCAGGAATGCAAGTCTGTGCTAACACGGATTAAGCTGTTTTGTTCAAAAGGTAAGCAAAGGTTTTTCCTTGTAGAAACCCCAATATAGTGTATTAAAATACTGATACCAGGTTGTTTCTTACACTACTGTAATTGTGCATTTTAGTTTTAGGTTCTAAAATTATGAATGAGAATTTGAGTAACATTATCCCAACAATAAGCACAACACGCTGGATACATTCAGCAACATTTCATCCCCTGAAAGTACAGTGATCTGATTACACATTTAATCCCACAAACCCTCAACACTTTTCAGACTAAGAAAAACCAAGTAAAGCTACCTGGAAAAAAAGGCAACGGAGTAGAGAACAGGCAGAGGCATGTCAGAGACCCTTCTCACAATCCCTGCTCAGACTGTCTTTGTATTCATAGGCATTTAAATAATCTGCAGCCAAGATGTTTTAATTACATGTAACAAAAGTCATTGTTACAATAAGGTTAAAATATCAATGTAAATTCAGTGGTATATACTGACCACATTTGAACAACAACGCAATTCAGATCAGCCTGTAGCGGAAGTTAATGATGTGTCGTCAATATTCATAGCAAGGTAGCATTACTTAAAAAGTCAGCCTCTCTGCTAGGACAGTCTTAAAAGGGCACCAACACGAATGTCACATCAAGCATCTCAGTGGGCATTACACCGAGATTATAGCAAGTCGCACTGTATGGCATGGATTCTTCTCTACTAACAAAGAATTTGGTTTTTTAAAAGCAAATACATAAAAAAAGGTGTTGCTTGATTTACATTTAGCTGAATGTCTGATGGACTTTTAAAGCTCTTAAAGGACATTCAAGAATTTTCTAAAAAAAATAGAAGCTGGAGAGTCTTCCAGTAGTCATTAGACACTTCTGAAATGAAGGGTAAAATGTCTATGAAGCATAATATTCTAGAGGCTCAAAGCAGTCTGATGCACACTCTGCATGTAGTGCTTGGGTGCTTAGTACAATTGAAAAATGAAAGCACTTCTGTGGATGTTTAAATGATTATTTAGGAGGCCAGTTTCAAAATTCCTGATCCAAGGCAACACAACAGAAAATTAGAAAAAAATGTGATCTTAAAAATACCAAATATAACTACATTCATCCAGCTGCACTTAAAACTATGTTTCAAGGATATTAATCTACTTCAAGAACATGAAACACCTAAATGAATTAGACTTAACTGCTGATGCTGGATTTCTGACAAAAATCTCTCTGGATTTCTGTACTATGTAAGAGAATAACTAAGCACAAAACTAAACAAAGACATTCAGCCATCATAACTAACTTTGCAAGGGAACAGCACATAGAAGTCACCTGTCAGGAAGTCCTGGGCTAAACAGAGATCTTCTAGCTCAAGTATTTTCGGTAATAGTTTAACACACAACTGCTATTTCACCAGTCACGGCACAGGTGTTCCTTTGTTATTATCAGGTTAATCATGAGTTATTAGTCTTATTATGCTTTTCTAAGGCATTCTGGTATTAAAGAAATTACTGAGCCTAGACCTAAGTTTCACAATTATTAGTATATTCCAGGAAATAAATGGATTTGTGTTTTAGAAAAATAAACTTGTCTCATTTGAAACCTCCAAAATTAAGCAGTATTCTCACACGTGTGAAAAATGTTCACCAATCCAGTTTTAGAAGTCCTGCTTCATGCATATATAGCTTAGTTACTTCACATTTTCCTTGGAAGAAATAACCCTAAACTTGCATGCTTATTTACTATTGGAAAAACAAATTATTTACCTTACAAAGGTTTTCAAATATGCATTATGCAAATAATACATACCAAAGTATTCTCCTGAAATATATTATATACACAAGACAAATGCCAGACAAAGGGGCTTTGGTGTGTTGTCATCCCCCAACAAACAAAAGGTAAGTGTAGAATAAAACATGGGAAGATCCTCACAGTAAGATAACTGGTACCGGGTTATGTTTAAGGCAAGAACAAATATGGATCAAAATAGTTCAAATTACTGTCTTATTCTTTTAAAATCCTTAAGATAACTCCCTTATTAAAATGTTTACAACGTAGTAAAAGCTCTTGATATGCAGGACCCAACACTTGCAGCAATTTTCTAGTAAAATGTTCTTTGTATATACAGTTGTTTATTTGTATTCCTACAAGTATTCTATAAAGTTCAATATATTCAGTATCTTAAAAAAACAAAAACCCCAAACCTCTCTATTTATGTAACTACAATCATCTTAACACCAAAATGCTTCAGTGCAAACAAACTAAACTTGGCATGATATCATACTATCCTTCAAGCAAAATAATTTAACAGATCAAATGACTTCTTTTTTAAAAGGGAGGTGAGAAAAATACTTTTCTATTTTTTTTTTTTCCAAAAACGTGAAAATAGATATAGTAATTCACATCTAGTATATAACTATTTTGGATAACTTGAGAGCTATAATTTGTCTCTGTAAGCATGCATCACCCCCAGCTTTGCCATCATGTCCAACTCAAGCATCTCCAAAGATGCTGTTCATACAGAAAGGAAGGGAACAGTAACTTCAGTTGGATTTATTTTCAGCATGATGTAATTATGCAGTGTCAAATTCGTTCAGACTTTAACATGTATTTAAGATTACACATGTATTTAAGTTGTCTTACTACTGACTGTGACACACAAAATTGCACTGATGTAAAACCTTAAGTGTCTGAGGGATCACAAGCCTATCAAATTTAGGAGATTAATCACATGCACTGTCTAATAAAAAAATACTGAAATACACATATTCAGAATAATTTAGCTTAGAATATTTTTTCCTTATCAGAGTTGGTAATGCTAAAGTCCTCCCTATACTGTCTCATTTGCACTATACTGTGCATTATATTCCTGTTAGAATGAAGGGATTCTGCTTTTTCATTGTTCTTCAAAAAATTTACAAGAAGAGGAAGAAAACATTATAGCTGGAATTCTTTTCTTCAAAAGACTTTATGTTACATGAAACAAAGTCCTGTGCGCTTAACAGGTACAGGCTAGAGACCATTAAGTGGATAACCATGTACCCTGGCAATTTACATACTTTGTTTTGTAGGGTGGTTTTCTTTTTTCCTCCTTTTTATATACAGTAGCTCTTTATGCTGGTATTCCATAAAATTTATACTTACCTTGGCAGACTCTGCATCACACGGTACATAAAGCATGCACGATACAGAGCACCTACTTAAAGAAACACACTCACCAATACACATTGTAAACTTTTTCAAATGTTACAACAGAAATTTGTGTTGTCTATGAGCACATTTTCTGCCAATCTGTTCTCACTAAGCATGCTTTTCCTACACTGTTGCTTACATTTTAAACTTATGGGCATTCGTGAAAAATGTAAGTCCTATCAGAGCTGCTAAACTGTAAAACCTGATCTACTTTTGGCCTCAGTTTGACCTCAGAAAAAGAAATCTATTATTGCCTTCCCTTCTTTTGCCTTAGAGTAACATTTTAAACATCAGTTTCAGATTAGACTACTTCACATGCTGCAATGAAAAACCAGAATGCAGTCTCTTGCGTTTCATTTAAAATCAGTATCCTTCACTGACATTATACTTCTGTCAAATATTTTTTCAGTAAAAGGCTAGTCCAGCTGACAGACTTACATGCTCTTGACGGTAATTAAAATATTTAAAAGACATATACCAGATGATTCTTTAACTTCTTGGCGCATTTGCCTACAGCCTTCATAATCCCAATTTCAATGAAGAACTAAAGCCTAGGGTGAACAGCTACAGGATATTAATAGAATAAGAAAGACAGTGAAGACAGCTTTAAATGGGTTATTTCTTATGGTTATTACTTGTTATTAAGAAAAACTTAAAAGAGTAGCTGCTTATTTTTCCAAATTAGTCCAACTTTTTTCTGATGCAGTCTCATTCCTAGTCAAAGAACCTCCCTCTCACCCTAGTACAATTTCTACAGACCAGTATACTGCCAACATACATTCAACTCACATGCAACTTTAACATCAATACCTGTAAAAACACATCTGTGTCTGCACCTTGGGTTCCCCCCTCCCCCACTAAGTCATGCAAATACCTATATAGAAACCTAAAGAAAACACTGGGATGCCCCATTCCTTGTTTTACCTTTCCTCTCCAAGATGAGTATGTGTTAATTATGCAGCACAAAAGCTAGTTAATACCTCTGCAGTAATTTTAAAAATTAGATTAGGCAAATTTAAATACACCTGCTCACCCTAACCATTTTTCTCCTACTATCGCTTGCTTCCATGCTAGAGAACCTTGCCCTGCTGAAGTCCATATTGAATTGTAAGTGTAGAAGTTGTCAGAGCTCCACTATAACTAATGAGAACTTCACCATACCATTTAAGCTTTATAACAGTGTCAGGCATTTCACTATCACTGGAATTTTTAAAACACCAACACTGGTAAAAGAGAGAAGACAATTTAACAAAAATAATTACAGCATATGGTCATGTATTTCCAGAAGTGAACTGCTTGTATGTCCACAGGTGTTTTAATGTTTATGTTGCAATTTAAGATTTATTTCTAAAAACCTTGAATTTAACTCATAAAATCCTTTTTTCAAATAAGGGAATTTTTTACTAAGGATGAGAACTTAAAATAGAAAAGGTTGCACATACCTTAGGTTCTAGGAAGTATCCTTTAAAATACCGATACCGAACAGGAACTCCTCTGGGAAGCTCTACAGTAGCTTTCCATAGCTGACTGTGGGGGAAGGAAGGAAAAAAAACACAACCAAAACAGTTTCAAAATATAGCCTACCAGCCACCTCAGACATATGTCTGTCCTAAGTGCCATTTTAAAAATATAAGTTTAGTATAATCCTGCAAAGGTTTTTACAAATAACTTAGTTAAACACACAGTAAGTACTTAGAAATGAAATTGCACTTCCTGATCTACAGATCTGAAGTGCTCTAAGGCAGCAAGAATTCTCATCCTCAATTAACAGATGGGGAAAACATGATGAAATAATTTAGGGACTCATCCAAGATCACAAAGCTAGTCACTGACAGGATCATAAGTACATCCTGCGAGCCCTGTTTTCCTACATCATACAAACAGAAATAGGCAGGGCACTATTTTAAGAAAACATTGAATTCCTCCACTGCATTTAAACTTTCTTCATATACACTCATGTTTATACACACACAAACCACTTAAGAGTTTAATGCAACTCATTTTAAATAATCCTCTCCCCACCTCTTTATAACCACAAAAAACAACTTAAATAGGTTAAAAAGAATAAACATTATAAACATATCTTATAACTTGCTGGATAGTTATGGGACTGAGAATTATCCATAGCAGTTTCCTACTCAAAACATCTACAACTGAACTACTGAAATATGCCAGCCACAATCGCAGCAGCATCATCTGTAAAAAGCATACACAAGTTAAACGCTTGCTTAGACGCGTTGCTAAGCATTCAAAATGTTCAAGGGCAACACAAGAAATTTTGTGAGTTTTACTAACAGTACATGTAGCTCAGTAGTTTACAAACTCAAAGCCAGAATAAATTTGTTGCTCTAGAACTCCAGCTGCTTCAAAGGGAACAAATAACCACCATCCGAAAGAAAAAAAAAAAAAAAAAAAAAAAATCAATTTACCGATCGTCAGTTTGGAGGACCACTGCAACTTGTGGATTCCAATTTCCCAAAGCACTGCAGCTCCCACATATTGCAAAAACCTCTCCTAAAAAGAACCCCAAACAAACAGAAAAACACCACAATCATCATTACTCAAGCCTATATGGAATTAATAAGCACAGCCTACACAATCAAACCTTCAAATATTTTAAAAAATCATATTTTAAAAACCAGAATCACCCATCTAAACTCCTCCTTTTCTGTTCAGAAAGGAATTTTTCCCCTATCCAAAACTACAATACTGTTTTCTTCACCATCACAAGGATCTCCCTGAAAGAGGGACTACTGACAACCCCAGCCCTTAAAAGGGTTGGCTTCCAACTTGTCCTGCAGTAAGACTGTTCAAAAATCTCTGGAAATGCAGCAGGCACATTTTCACTTTTAACAGGCATTTTGCTTATTGTCAAGATGATTTTTTTCTTATATACTGTATATATTTTTAATGCATGTATGTATACACACAGAGTACTGAGTAACATTCATGTCTAAAAACATAATTCTTTAAAATTCACCCCAATAATCTAGAAAGCACAGACAAATAAGAGGTTGCTGGCATTATTCCCAAAACACATCCATTTAATTTTATTCCCAAAATACAATAAATTTTGCTGCTATGCTAGTTTTTTATTGACTATAAAAACATAATGCTGTTACATTAAAAAACACCACAAAATTGTCACACTGTACACCTTAATGCATACATACAGGAAAAAGAGATCCAAAATACTCCAACAGTATAAGAATGCTTGATTCTGGAATATCCAGGAGTTAAAGTTAACATTACAACTTACCCTTGTTTTTAATAAAACCTGTAACTGTAAAAGCAACAACGATAAATACAAATACAAAGAACAAATTAGTATTTTGCTTTTACAGGGTTTCAACAATATTTTTAGACAAGAAAAAAATCTGTTGCAGAAGGAGAAAATGTGAAGTTTTGAAGTATATTTAGGTGCTATCTACTTAACCTTTTAATCCTCCTATGCAAAACATAAGAACTACCAGAGTATTTAAGCAACTTTTAAAGAAAATGTACCTCTAAAAAATACTGATTTTTACTTCAGCCTCTAAGATGAAACGTCTAAATGTAAAGTTTCAAAGAAAGTCACCCTTAAACCACAGCAAACATAAGGAAGTTCAACTGAAGTCAAATTAGTCCCTTAATTGAGGAGCGGAAGGGGAAGGGGGTGGCATTTAAGAAAGAGGGGAGAGGGTATCCAGAACTACCCTTCATGCCTCAAGGAAGGATCAAACTGACAGCAGCAAGATATTTAACAAAAAAGCAAGGATACTGATTTCCTGTTCTCAGACTGCGAAAGCAGTAGCAATAGTGTTGGAGCCACAATAATCTGAAGCTACAAAGTAGGCAAGCTATATAAAATAAAGATACACTACCTTTTACTAAGCCAAATATCACAGCTGGAACTTCAAAGTCTGAAATAATAGTTTTGAGGAAGTTCTTATGCCTCTAAAATTGTGACAGTTTTCTCCAGTTATACAGGTTATTAGAATAAGAGATACCACCAGGATTGTTTAATGAAAGAAACCCCTGCTGACCTAGGGGGTGAAAAGAATCTACAATAGCCAGGAATTAAATAAGATAATTTGTTCCTACAAACATCTTACCAAAATTAAAACTTTAGAAAACTTTTTGAACAATCCCTTTTTTTATAAAAACTTTTTTCCAATTCATTTAAAGAAAATTAAAATGAAGATTTCTGGATATTCACTGTAAGCATGCAAATGCAGAGAGAAATCCACTGTGTACTGAAACACATTATGGGTCATTTTTGCAGGAAGGAGATAAAGCGGGGAAGGAAAACCACCTGAATACCACACAGTTAGAATTTCAAACTGGAGATACTAAAGAGAAGCTAAAATTCTTCTAATACACCTTTAAAATCGCAGTATTTAGTACATCTTAGTATACCTGCCAGCCAATCTCTTAAGTGACATCCAAGTTATATTCCTCTTAGTAGCAGCTGGCTAGAACAGTTTTCTGGCCGACTTTTGTAAACAAACATCTGTGAACATTCAGTGAATGTTTCACTCAGCAAGGTACAACATACAAAAGGTAACATTTGAACAAGATGCACACTCACCCCTAAACTCACTTCAGTTACACTGCAAGGCAGAATCAGGATTTGTAAAATGCTGCTTAAATTATCCCAGGAAAGGCACAAGCAAAACAGGTGGTAAACTGGAACTGCCTTTTAAAAGGCAATTCTACACTCAGCAGGGTTTGGTTTGGCTTTACATTTTAAGCACAGGGGTTTTCAACTTCTCCCCCTCCTCCCTTTACCAGTGAATCAGATGCTGTTACTGGCAGAGATCCTTCAGCTACAGAAAATAGGAAACTACTCCAGGCCTCCTGCCCAGTCTCAAAGCTTGCAACAGCATCACTGATGTTGCAATCTCTCTGCTTGAGGCAGCTCTGTTGGAGCAGAATCTTTGTGTACAGTTGGGATTCCTCTCTTTTTTTTCATAATAGCTAATCTTTGGCCACCTAGCAGTCTCTTGGTATGGGTCTGCATCCTGATAAAGTCCTAAAGGAGTCACAGCCAGTAACCCTCTTTCTTCTGCTAGGATGAGGCAAATGCCAGTAACCAGCAACCCTCTTTCTTCTGCTAGGATGAGGCAAAAATGAAGCACACCATGAAAACCAATGGATGTCATCTATCTGGACTTCTGAAAAGCCTTTGACACGGTCCCCCACGACATCCTTCTCTCTAAATTGAAGAGCTATGGATTTGATGGGTGGACTGTTCACTGGATAAGGAATTGGCTGGATGGTTGCATCCAGGGGGTAGTGGTCAACAGCTCAATATCTGGATGGAGACTGGTGACGAGTGGTGTCC
>JMFS01048444.1:0-14729 GCA_000699545.1 Podiceps cristatus
TTTCTAATGCTGCTCTTTTTCTCACCAGAATTACAGAGCATGGCCTCTTCTCTCCACACTGCTTTATGGCTCTGGACTTTTCATTGTTTGCTTTTCTTTTACCAGGATAATTGTTTCAGAGAGCAGAGGTCCACAGAGTTTCAACATCAGGGATGGCACTACAGATAAATCACAACAGTGGACCTTGCTATATCCCTGTATTCTTTCATTTAAATAGAACTGAAAATACGACCTTTTCTAGACATCTATGCAGAAAAAATGATAAGCCTTACTAAACACCAACAAAAATACAATTAAATAGTAAATGTGGATGGGCAGCATTTCATAAGCAGTGGGACTGATAAAGCTGTGAATTTATGTCTTATCTCCCACAACCCACACCTTTTATAGTACTCCCATGTCCCCAAACCCAGCTTTCTTTTATAGCCTGTACTAATCCCCTCCTGTCTGGGAACTTTGTGTTTAAGGCTTGGCAAGCCAAGGGGCACACACTGGCTGCCCAGCTGGTTGCTGCCTCTCAGAATGGGTAAGGGGCAGAGTTCTTACTTTTCTACCAGTAGCATTATTACTGCTATATCTCTCCCCTCAGCCTGCTATACATACTCACAGAGCTAGTGGGAATTTAATATCTTTCAGCTATCTATCTGAATCATAACCAGAATCCAATAGCTTAAAAAACTGCTGGGAGGAATGAAATGTTCAGGGGCAAACAGGCTAGGAAACCAATAAAATATACAGGGGATACCTCCTTTGTGGACACTCAGTTTTCAAATTTCAATACCAACAATAAGACTATACATGCAAAGTAACTTTCATCACAAAATGTTTTTCAAATGAACCACAGAAATAATTTCATATCTTCCAAAGTGTAGCCTTTGGAACTAAGCTGTAATTCAATAAAGCACATCAACATCACTAAATAGTCTTAGGACAGGGAAAGAAAAGGGATTCTGCAGGCAGCATAATCGACAGTAAAACACAAATTAAAATTCTGTACTGAACAGAAAAGCCTTTTAAAAAAAATCTACTGCAATACAAAGGTATCACAAGGTTAGCTAACAGTCTCAGAGCCTCTCATAGGTTGTCCTTCCTTACATAAGAGACTATATCTTTTACAGAGAGCCCACTTGAAGACATTTGGAATATCCACATGACCAATCATCAGCACTTTCTATACAGAAAAATCTAAACTGGAAATGGATAATCTGTTCTGTTGGGGCCACTCCTTGTGCATAGTTTACCCCTTTCTCCCCTGCCTGTTCTCCACGGCACTGAAGGACCTCTCTCTACTCATTCACCAAGCCTTTAGCTTCCTTGTCCAAGCTGTTTGCCCAAGTCCACCATTTTCCTTTGAGAAAGAAGGTTTTCATTTGTTTCATTTAAATAATTAAACGTGGGGTTGGGGGGAAGTATCCCAGGATGTGGGGGAATGTACAGAACTGAGAGAATGTGAGAGACTGAAAGGACTACTTGATTATAGATTCTATGATGGGGAATAAAGGGTGAGGGGAAGGAGAGAGGTTCAAAGAAAAAAAGTAGAAATTAAACAGTGCCTGGCTTTGAAAGCTAGGAGTAGTAGTACCCTTTGAGGATGAAAGTAGAAAATGTATTCATGAATTTATGTCTTTGAGAATTTTTATAAAGTAGTTCTTACGGAAGCACCATGGATCCTCTAGCTGCAAAGGAACAGGACCACAGATTGATGTGCTATTCAACCCAGTGTTCCCTGCACACCTGGGTCACACACTGGAGCAGATTATTGTTTCATTGATCCCTGAAAGGGTACGGAATTGGTAAGACATTTCTTAGAGGTTCCTATCCAAGCACTGGTGCAGTCCATGGCTGCTTAACCTGAGAGACTTGATAGTTTTGCAGCACAGGGTGAGACAGCTTGCAAGCCATCTTACTAACTTCTATGATTCTGTATTTTCTTTAACATGCTGCTAACAAAAGTCTCTGCTGTGGAAATTGAGGCAAATACGATTTATCTGAGAAGCCCTGGCTTCAAACTGATAAATTTTACCAAGCTGCACATGCTCAGGGAGCCTGGAGATGTCATCACTCTGTCTTTAAAATGTTAATCAGGGACTAGGCAAAAATGAGCTATTCAAAACCACAGAAAATTTCTTGGGTCTAATTTATGAGTTATACTCCCAGCTTCCTTAGATCCCAAAGTCACTATGTTACTGAATGCGAGTGATGCTTACTGCAAACAGAGCCTCTGAGAAATTGTTCTCAGCTTCCAAAGCAATTTTCTAGCCTCTGTTTTTTTGTATAAAATCGTTACATGTTTCTTCTTCTCATGTATACAGTAATTTGAATGGAGTGTGGCTGCTGCAAGGAATTAATCAGAGGAGGTGGCTGAACTTCATTTCCAAATCATTAGTCGAGACTGATAGTATCAGTCACAGGGGTCAGTGGAGTGAGTAAGCCACAGCTGTACAGCTCTGAGCCACAGGGACAGGAATCCACCTTTGAATTTGTTTTGGTTTGTTTTGTTTTATTTTCAAAGGGCTGAAAAGAGATTCAGAGGGTTTCAGAATCCTGGTTTGCTGTCTAATGCCTACAAGCTCTATTAGCATAATTTTTCCCTGTTTTTTATCACTGATTATATTGCAGATGATCTCACAAGCAGAGACTTTTCCATCCCTGAACTCTCTTTTTTCTGACTTGTGTAATATTAGGAGGAAAGATGCTTCGGCCCTTTTTCACCTTTCTTTCTCCTGTCCCTGAAATATGCAGCTGCGATATACACATGCATGTTTGCAGACCTACACCACTGAAGAACTTGAGTACAAACCACAGGTACCAGAAAAACTTCTATTTTGAGCTCCAGTCAAAGGAGTTAAACTGAAATTTCAGAGGTATACTTGAAGATGGAGATTGTGTAAAATTTTTCTCATCCCCTAGTTAAACCAAAGTCATCAGTATGCCATCCTCTGAACACCCCTTTTCCCAGAGGCTGCGTCATATAAAGCAAATCAAAGATTGTCCTTTTCAAAAACTTTCACCAGTGACTTAAATTTCTGTATTGAAATCAGTTAGTCATAGGGCAATGATATCAGTGGGACTCTCAGGTCAATGCTAACGCTTTGGGAAATCTTGCTGATGAGATGCCCTTTAGCTAATTGAAACTTCCTCATTTATAAATGAAATATAAGATTGTACATTTGAAGTTTCAACTGGACAAAATTAGTTTTGCCATGCTAAAAACACTGTTACAACCTTTCTATCTGTTGAACCACTTTATTTCTTTTCCTTACAAAATATTATTTCATATCTAGACAGATTAGCATTCTTTCTGAAGTCTTACATATCATAGTTGCTTAATTCTGGATGTATTTCTGAGATTACTAAACTCAGTTGCCCCTTGCCCACTACCTTTAAAGTAAAAGGAACACATGACAGCCTAGATCTCTTTCTAAGGGTGTCTTCAGATGTTAATCACCTGTCCATTTGTTTCCTATACTAAATGACCTATTTTAAATGCTTTGACTTTCCCTTTTTTCTTTTTTGTTACAGTACAATCTATAAAGAGATGACAATGCTTGCAAAATGGGTGACATTTTGCAACAAAACACAGGTAACAAGGAAGAATTATACACTAGAATTGGATAACAATAGTTTGACACAGAAAATTTAGTTGGAAAAAAAAATGGGGAGAAACAGAATCATATGACATGACAATCTGGGTCGAAATGAGCAAACAGTTTTGGCTAAAAGGGGGAAAAATATACTTTTCATGAACATATCTCATTTCCTAAAAAAATTTCTCCTTTTGAAGAAGCTTCCATTATTTAGAAAAAACAAACAAACAAACCACACAACCCAGGGAAATAAGAAGGGGAAAAAGGGCTCAGAGGTAAAATGTTTGGGTTAACTAAAGTGATGTATTTCTATAACTTAATCCAAGAAAAAGCATTTCAGAAGTCTTGTCTTTTTCAAGATTTTCAAGGCAGGAGTGAGGGCAGTCATTAATTGGACATCATCATTCTGCCAGTGCTGGAATCAAAGGCAAAACAATTCTTACAGGCATATCCAGGTTTAACACGTACACCGGGAGGAACAGAACGGCAGCAGCAGGGAGCTCAGGCTAGACTGCAAAGCTGCTGGAAAGGCCAGATGGATTACACAGCCCACACTGAGCACCACGCTGCTGCAGAGCTTTGAGGCTCTCGGTTCTGCACTCCAGGTTAGCTGCAGCCTGGGGACAGGAAAGACAGGATTGTTTACTTTTACTTAGTCTCAGAGCAACTAAATATTCTCCAACAAGCCTAGGTACAAAAGACTTACCCAGAAGTTTTTCCTCTGCTTGGGCTCTGGACAGTCTTTCTTCCTCCAAATCAACATTTATACCAGTTTTCTTTCCTGGCTTCTCAACTTCTAGGCTACTTTTCTTTTCATAATCCCTTTCAGCACCTTTTAATAAATCAACAATAAGCTGCTTGTGTGAGAGCCACAATACATTTAAAGGGAGGCTCACAGTTGCTTCTCATTAGGCATCTAAGTTAACCTGCTTAAATTAGTGCACTAGGTGCCATCAGTTTCTTCTATGACAGATACAGGGAGCTATAGTCTTCCAGGGGATAATTCAGCCCACCCAGCTGAGGAACCCTTCCCTAGCTACAGTGAGAATCTGAACACTGAAGTTGGCTGTTACAAATACTTTTTCTACTCCCTTGCTCATCTTAATAATTTTATTATTATGCTTGTGCTATTTTATTTTTATTTTTATTTTTTTTTTTACCTAGTAAGGACCACAGAGAGGAAATTATAGTTTTTCAGTTTATAGCTGAGGGGGTGGGCTAAACTCATAACCTGGGCTACAACAGAGTGATTTCTTCCTTTATAGAAAAAGGACTATGGGTGCAAGCCTGATACAGTTTTCTGCGATCAATAGGATGTGGTCGGCTGCTGTTCCTGCAGAGCTGGAAGGCACGAACTGAGACAGTCAAACCATAGTTGGATTCCTGTAACAGGTTGCTAAGTAATGAAATATATTTGAGTTAAAAAGGCATTATTCAAGGACTGTTAGCCTGCATTATGTGGAATAAAACTTTGTTTGGGGTTTTGGTGAAGGATAAAGTACCATATGATAAAAATTCTTGTATGACATTAGGATAAGGTAGACAAATAGGTGTTACTGAGCTCCTTTGAATGCTGCCCACTGTAACAATACTCATAAAAATAACCATGAAACTTCCTTAGATGGATTACTAAACATCTATTTCATTGATTTAGTTATAATTAAACTATTTTAAGGCAACAGGGAGGGGGTTATCACTGTAATTTTTTTTAATGTAAATGATCACTAGAACTACCTAACGGGTGACCTGATTGCGGCCTTTCAGTACTTAAAGGGGCCCTATAGGAAAGATGGGGAAAATCTTTTCAGTAGGGACAGCGGTGACAGGACAAGGGGTGATGGTTTTAAACTGAACAAGCGTAGGTTTAGATTAGATGTAAGGAAGAAATTCTTCACAATGAGGGTGGTGAAACACTGGAAGGGGTTGCCCAGAGAGGTGGTGGAGGCCCCATCTCTGGAAACATTCAAGCCCAGGTTGGACGGGGCTCTGAGCAACCTGATCTGGGTAATGGTGTCCCTGCTCACTGCAGGGGGGGTGGGATAGATGGGCTCCTGGAGTCCCTTCCAACCCAAAACATTCTATGGTTCTATGTTTCTATCTATTTTTCTTACTTTTATATGGTTGGCAGGTACATGATGATATCTATGTAATATAAACATACAATGTCACTTTTATATGCTTCAATGTAAACGTTATACATTTGTTTATCTGTAAATCTTCACAGATAACTTTGAAAATATATTCTAATTGCTGAGGATTAGTAATAACAGATTGCCAAAGTAGTCTGAAATTAAAACCAGCACAGATTATAGTGATTTATAGTATACCTGCCGCTTCTATCTGTCATGTATAAAAATGGGAGACCTCTATCACCAGTCCCTCCTGGGACACGCAAAGGTAGTTCGGTGTTAGCTATAGAGGAAGAGCTTGCAGCACAGGCAGAGACAGAAACAGTTTGGCGTTCTTCTTCTGCCCACCAACTCACAGGTACATGAGTTGATGTGATAAATAAACATTGTAGCTCAAGCTACCAAATCTTTACAAGGGAAGCCAATGTCTTTTTTACTCTGTTTGCTTTGGGTATTTTGTTTTGGTTTTTTTATTCTAATGTCCAGTTAAAATTGTAAACCCTTCTATGGATCCTACAGCAAATTAAAAATTCATTGTCCTAACATTTTTGAAGCAAAACAGGTGAATAAGCTTAAAAGGATCATGAATTATTCACTTGTTTACCCAAACAGCTCTAATAAATAGCAACAGTTAACAAGACACAAGACAACTTGGTTCTTCTGGGTCATACTACCTTTTCCTAGGTACCTCTGATGATGGAAGGTTCTCTGGTGTTCTGGGAATTTTTTCCAACTTCATAACACTGTAATGTCTCCTAAGCCTTCTCAGCTCTTCCTCTTCTTTTCTAATCTTCTCTTGCTTTAGGACATACAGCATATTTGAACAGGGCATGTCAGAGCGAGAAGCCTTAGGGAAGGAGTTAAGTGTTTGGGAAGAAGAGGGTTCCCAAGTTTGTGGGAACCAAGATCTCTACTCCTACTTCACAAAGAAGAACCTGACTGCAGCTGGACCTAGTTTCTACAGAAGCTTAGGAAAGAAAGTATAAAATTTAATACTGCCAATTCTGAAAATGTGTAGAGTGCTCTAAAAATATGCATTGCAGAGATGACAGCTACTCCCTCTTTTCTATAACTTTTTCCATTCATATATGCAAACACTTCTTCTATTGTGGAGTGGGAACACCAATGTACAGCAAAGAATGAAACTACTGAAGCCCTGATATTGCTGTGGGGGTCATTCCAGGGCTTTATTGAAGACTGCTCAAGCCACTAGCTGGAGAAAATATCAGACCCTTCACAGATTAAGGCTGTGGTTAGTTTTTTCACTTGTTTCCACCTAACTAGTGAAATTTCTTGCAGAGGAGTAGAAACTGGCTTTCAACTAAATTTTTACTTTTAAGTCTGTGTATTGCTAGGAAGCACTTGACGAATGTGATTTGCTTTGTAGATGAAAATATATGGTTGCTTTCCCATTGCAAGGAATAACATTTACTATCACAAAATAAGTGATGTTAACAACTCAGGAAAACACAAAAGAAAATATTTCCAGTGAGTCAGAGACTTTTCTTGTGTTATTGGGCTCGCTGCCCAGTGATGCCAGCTTATACCAGTGGAGGACAGCATCAGTTTGTGGTGAATATCAGTCATGTTTCTATGCAACTGGCAGTTCACCATTGTGCTACCCTCTGCATACATATTTATGCTAGGAAAGATGAGTGCAAAATGGTTTCCAAATTGGTTGTACCTGCTCCTGTTCAGAGAAAAGACGTCACAGGTTACATAGTCATGGTAAATCTAAATGACTGCCTTTAAAGTTAACTTCTGAATTATTCATTTATACAAAGTGGCAAGGAATCAATCTCTAATAATTTTTCAGTTATTTTTCCCAAACCTCATATTTTTCCTTTTATCTAAATCTCCATTTTGGCTTCCCAATAACTAGTAAGTTATGACAAATAAGTTAAAGCATCATGCTCTTCATGTACAGTATTTCTGATAAAGGTATTCATAATCTCTTGGGTTATATATTTCAGAATCTCAATTTCAATGCAAATTTTTACATCCCCAGTTAAGCATCCATGAGGGATGTCTCTCACTTGATTAAAATACCAATAGTGAAAATATTTTGAATTTAACATTTTCTTCCACAGAGTGAACATAGTTAATAGGGAGTCCCAAAGAAGATAAAGTTTAATGGATTATTTTTTTCAGGGAATTTTCAGGTAATGGAGTAATTCTCCAAGTAGGCTGATTTCAATATAATAGAATTTCTATGTACCTACTCACAAAGGAGTTAATACATTTCAGCTAATGCCTAAGTCATTTTTACTTTTGTCATCTAAATTAGTATTTACCTGCACAATAACTCTTAACCAACAAGAGATACCGCTGGAGATTAAAAGCCCAAAATAGCAATTTGCCATATTGCACCTTGACTATGTTTCACACAGCCCTGGAGCTAAAGAAGGTGTTTGTATTGACTTAGTTGAGACATATTACTTGGCTGGCTAAGTATAAATGCTAATCTTTGTAGGCCTACTCTACAACAAATTGGGAATGGTAGCCTCGTTCGGAGCAGGAGGCAGTTTTAGGAAGCTTAGGCAAGCCAGCCAGGTAACTTAACTGAGTAAGATGGATTCCTCTGACACCTCAGACAGCATCTTCCAGGCATGCCTTTGCTGCACTGACTGCATGTACATATTCCAAAGTATTCCAAATGATATCCTTAAGGCAAGTAAATGCTTAACTATTTGTAGATCGGGGGGTTGGGATTTAAAAAAGATCCCCCCAAAACATTTAATAGAAATTGAAGTTAAATACAGCTTCATTTCAGAAATCTGTGTAACTGTTATGAGATCCCAAGGAAAGATTCTACAGCAAGACTAAAAATTTATCACCGTTACTTCTTGGTTTAGTAATAATATTACTCTCTAAACCAACCTTGAAATCAACTGTCTTTTATACAGTGGATTGCCTGACCTGATGTACGGAGCATGGAAAGAAGCCAAGCTAATGTGGATTTTATTTCTTTTATCTTTAAAGCCTAATGAGGGGACACACTGAAAATAAGAAAAATCAGTCCTTTCGCATATATTTCTCTGCACCTGTCATAAATGGGCTGATAAGAAGCAGAGGGCTTTTGCATGCTGACCTGAGCATGTCAGAAGCTATATCGACCTGTCCTGGAATGTGAAGGCTTCCGTTCCGTTCCATGTGGCTGTGCTCAGTCTTAGGCTAGCCCACTGAAGGACTGCTGCCCGTGCAGTGTACAGGAAAGAGGAGCAGCAGCCATGGACCCAGATCACTGTGCAAAACCGATTATCCAGACAACATGAATTTGCTCCTGGCTCCAGAGAAATGAATTTAAGGCAAGATAGGAGAAATGACTGCTGACAGACATGTATCAACATATGAGGAAATACCACTCAACATGATGATCAAAAGGGAGAGCATGTCAGCAACCAAACGTTCCTCTAGTCTTCCTGAGGTCAGGGACATTTCAGTGAGGAGCCTGAGGGAGATAATGAGACACTCTGAGATGCTTACAAAGAGCTTATCTTGAATTTGGAGTTTGTCTCTGCTAGCCCTCTTAAGACACTGCATTTGCTCAGTGTAGTTCCCTAGTTCTTTTTTGTGTCTTAAGTGGATGTTGTTTAAGTGTTCTTGGTTTAGAAAGAATACAAACCCTCCAACAATCATTACCTTCACTTCAAACACAGTTCTAAGGAACTCTGGACCTTAGCAATGAATATGACATGCAGCCGCATCTCAGTCCTTTTGAGAATGAGTCATGTATCCATCCTGGACTCTGTCTCGAATGACCAGTCAGCAATGGAGGTCTTCTTTGATGTTAATTGCAGGATGCCCAGACCATCTTCCCCCTCTCTCTCACTGTCGTTAACTATTTCTGCCCATCTGAGGCAGCTAGCTAATACAGTTAGCCTCTTGCAGCTGTGGCAAAGCATATTTTTGTGTCTTATTTTTTAACCCCACTGATGTTGACCAGTAATGTCATAGAAGTCACAACAGTCAGGGCCACATTCAGCCATCCTAACTCAGTTCATATTTTCCTGCTTCTTAAATATTTCTTAATATAGCATGCACTTTCTACAGAAGTGTTCTGGAATTTGTTGGGTTTTTTTTTCCTTCTCTTATAGTGATTTATTTCTCTGTACAACTGTCAGGCTTATTTTTTCATGTGCCCACATTATTTAATTGCTAGGTTTGTTAGAAGTACTTTTGCCTGTAATCTCTAGTCCATTTTTTAAAATTGCTTTCAACTTCCAGATTCAACCTGATATTGTTATAATAGGTGGCCTAAAAAAACCCCAAAAACAAACAAAAAAAACCCTCTAGCATTCAGTTCCCAGCATAAGAGAAGAACCAAACCAAAAAAAAAAAAAAAAAAAATCTCGTCTGTCTTCACTTCTAACCTTACCTAAACCCCACTCTCAAATGTTTCACAGTTCAGCCTCAGCATCATGCTACCTGAGAGTAATATGCCAAGGATGGCTTGTGTGGAAAGCAACATCAGCCTTGCTTAACCTTGTTTGCTGTAGTGTGAGCTGGTCCCCAGGAGGAGCCAAGCACACTTGGGTTTCACTGCAGACATCCGCAAACGCAGGTGCCCTGCAGTTACTCTGGTTTTTAGGATCTGATTCTACCATAGCATTAATGCTTCCTTTTCTTGATATTGGGGAAGGGATGTTTCCAAATCCTGCCCTAAGGTTTCATGAGGCCTGCTGAAGTGTTTGCCTGTGATTTTTCATTCCTATTACTGTTACTCTATTCTTTCTCTATTTTTCAACTTCATCTGAAAAGATATGTTTTTAATTGAAATCACCAATTACAGTGAATCTGGATGATTAGAAAGTCTTTATGATACGGTACCTTAATCTTTGAAAACAGCAAGTGGGGCTCCATGCAACTATGCAACTGCAAAAACGAAGGAGGAAGGAGTAGTTTCTTAATCACACTGCAGATATTTTTTTTTTTACAGTGCAGCATGGTGTGTTTAAACTGTAACAATACAAACGTATAAAAGTGAAGATCAATTCCACACACCCCCTCAGTTGTGTCAATGCTACATGTTCTTTTCTTTATCAATAATTGTGTGTTGTTTAGGGGGGGGGGGATGTTTCTATTATTCTGAGACTAACAAGAGTCTCCACCTTATTCTTATCTGCTAAACCCTTGGAGTGGTCAGGAAGACTAGGTAAACAACCATCATCAGTTACAGAAAAGGGAGAATAATATTTTTGAACACCTCATCTCCTTTTCACATCTAGTCCCTGAATCACTCAACACCACTGAGCAATTTTTAAACAGTTTCATCTCTGCTTTTATGAGACTAAGGAATGATTTTATTGAGGCTACTTTTATGTGCAACATCCTCTTTTCAGCTACAAGCATTCAAGCTCTTCTACCTGCCTTAAGGTCCACTGAAGTCCTGCTGACTGAAATGAGCTCTACATGGCTTAAAGAATTGTCCTAGAAGGTAGCCCTTTCTCCTTTTCTTTATCATGACTTCCCTAATATTTTCTATTTCTGTTGCACTCAAGTTCTAACACAAACTAGGAAATATGCATGTATCTTCTGTGGTTTCTGGTATTCCAATGTTACTTTCCTCTGTCCTGTCATTTGAGCTGCTGGATCTTGCTGCCAAGGGCAAAGATGAAACGTATGGCAAACACTGTGTTCCCAGAAGCCTTCTGGATTTTCCAGACAGCCTGCCAAGCACAGCGGCTTGTGTAAACTGACTTTGTACTCGATTCTAACTGCAATAAAATCTTCAAGTTTCAAAACTCCCTGGAAAGTGGGACTGTAACATTTCTCTGGAATACTCCTTTCCAAGACTTTTTAAAACAAAAGCCAAGACCTTCACATAATCACAAAAGCCATCTTCATTTTCAGTAAGTCATAAGCCCATCATTTGTCATTGTGTCAGAAAATGATGAAAGTGTGGGTCCTAATGGTGTAAAAAGGGGGGACATGACTGTACTCAAGAAATATTTATTAGAAAAAACTCCAGGAGCGTGGTTATCTTAGAAAATTTAATCTTCTACAACTTTAAGCTGTCCAGGCTGTAAATACAGAATTTCACCTTCTGGTGCCTTTTACATCAGTTGCTCCATCATTGTACAATGATTAGGCAACCCAACTGGAATTCAGGAGAACTAGTATTATTTTTCCCTGATACATCCATGATCTCTGAGCAAGCCATTTAGTTTTACATGCAAAAGGATGTAAGCATCTGAATTTGGCATAACTGCTTCTGTCAGTAGTCTTTTACAACATAAGGATTTTAAAAAGCCCCTTCAGCTGCCACCTAAATCAGGAATTATGTAAATTGTTATGCTTTTTACCAGCAAACATCCAAGGTATCTGAACAGCTTTTTATATCCTACTTGCTTATTGCTCTTCCCTTGTTTTTTGAAGTGGTCAAGTGCCCAAACTCACAGCAGTGCCCACAGCCCACTTGGCCCTCAACACACACAAACAGTGGCTGGTAGCGGGAAGGTATGTTCTCCTGAACAGCCTCCCTTCCACCTTCCTTGGGATGTGAGACGTTGCTCTTCTGCCCCTAGAGAAGGGGTTAACTTGATTTGTGAATAGCCCACATATTCCAGGCCATCAGTCATCAGGTGACCTGACCATGGTCCTTATCCCTTTTGAAACTGTTCCAGACAGAAGAATATTTGAGCATTTCCTGACATTTGAAAGCAAGCCAGTAACCCCGTAGCCTATTAAGAGGTCCTCAAGTGTAACTACAAGAGAGCTGCGCAAAGTGACCCTGTGAAAGCATTGAGGGATTACTCATTAGCACGTTAATGTTCTAATGGTCAAAAAGGCAAGCACCGTGAATTTGAATTGACTTGGATTTAATTTGGGATAAAAAAGAAAAATCACTGAAACTACTTGCATGGCTGGGGAATTTGTCAGGAATTCAGAGGCCTCGGTCTCAGTCCATTTTCCAATATGTCCCTAATTAAATGAAATATTGTTACATCAAGGGCTGAGACCTATGTTTCAGAAACACTAGACCATTTTGACTCTCTTCCATGCAGTTGCCCTATCTTGTTTTCCAAAACCTGAAGATGATTTAGGATCTCCATGGAAAGCAGAAGTTTTTCTGCATTGCAACTCATGCTATAACTTTGATAATAAGAGTTTATACTCAAAGAGTGGCTACTATGCACAGGACAGCCGAGGTAGTGTCCTGGTTCTGACCAGGATAGGGTTAATTTTCACCAGGAGCTGGCCAGGGGGGCTATTCTATATCATGTGACCACCATGCTCCCTATGTGGGGAGATCTACTGAGACCATCCAGTCTAAGCCCGCTGCTCAGGCAGCTGACCTACAGCATGCTACCTGAGATCATGTCCAGTTGGATTTTTAGTATCTCCACAGGCAAGATGCCACATCCTCTCTGGGCAGCCTGCTCCCGTGTTTCACCAGCCTCATGGTAAACACACATTTGCTTGTGTTCAGTTTGAATTTGCCATTTTTTAATTTGTGTCCATTGCCTCTTGACAGAGAAGAGCCTGACTCTCATCTCATTCCCTCCCATTAGATATAAATATGCACCGATAAGATCCTCCCCTGAACCTTCTCTTCTCCAGGTTATTGCTAGGTTAATGCTAGGTCTGCTGAGCTACCAGGGATAAATCTGTTTCTGGTTGTGCTTATTTTTCTGAGGAGTTTGGGCACTCCTCTGAATCCCAGAAAAACTCCTTAAAAGTTTGATAAACAGGCTTAAAGAAAACTACTAGCCTCAGTAGTTTTTCTTAGCCTATGGAACTCCCCAAGCACTTTGCTGGCACTTTGAATCTAATTCTTGGTCAGCTCTTCTTTAAGACAACCCTGCAACTGAAATGGCATATGGAGTCTAATAAACCTGTGTGTGTTTGTGTATACCCGTATTTATATACTCATGATCATCCTGATAGCAAAAGGCTCATAATTTCATTGGAAAAAAAAAAAAAAATGTGATTATTTTCTAAGTACTCCATGAACTAAGCACTTTGAATCTAATTCTTGGTCAGCTCTTCTTTAAGACAACCCTGCAACTGAAATGGCATATGGAGTCTAATAAACCTGTGTGTGTTTGTGTATACCCGTATTTATATACTCATGATCATCCTGATAGCAAAAGGCTCATAATTTCATTGGAAAAAAAAAAAAAAATGTGATTATTTTCTAAGTACTCCATGAACTAAGCAATCCCAAAAGTTCATAATTTCATTGGAAAAAAAAAAAAATGTAATTATTTTCTAAGTACTCCATGAACTAAGCAATCCCAAAAGATGTTTGCTATAAATATTTTATCTGTCTCTACATGGTTGAGAAATCAGAAATAATAAGTGCTGAAAGAAAGGTATTCTGTTTTATTTTAAGCATCAATATATGCTGGAGTGCTACACAACAGATGGCAGATAGCTAGAAATAGAGCGAAGAAAATGTAGTGTAGAGTTTGCTAAAACTGTGGCAAAATCAATCACAGTAAGCACAGAATTTGATCCCGCAGTTAAAATGGGAATCAGCATCGTCCACACATACAGTATCATAGTCCACTGGATCACCTGTCACTTGATCCAGAACCACCAACCTTCTCTCACAGACTTCAGTTAGCTCTGGGAATAAACAGTTTTGTTGAGAAGTCCAGAAGTGAAATAATCACAAAATATCATCTGCAACTGGTGAAACAGAGTACACAAAAACCTGTTCAAAGAGTAAAAGGGGATTGCAATATCTTTGTCTGTATTGGGCACATTTGCTACTGGAAAGTTGGGGAAAAAAGTTCTTCAACTATAGTAAACTGACTTCCACTCTCAGTTATAAAATATAATTTTGAAGTAATTGGACTGGAGCCATGCTTTTGTTACCCATGTGTCTGATACCAGAATCTCTGATACCATTTTTTTTTTACAGATGGACTGCAACGGTACTGTCTGTTAGAGGTGTGGTATGGTCTCTACTATTGCCTATTGCGTCTGTAAAATACACAGTTTAGCATTTTTTACTCTCCAGGTGTCTTAAACAGTCATAGAATCATAGAATCATAGGATGTTT
>KL266839.1:889-15347 GCA_000699545.1 Podiceps cristatus
GCCTGTACTAAAATTTGCTCTCCATATGGATGCTTTTACAAGAACTGGATAGCTGCAGAGGACTCACTTATATGTTAAAAATATACACGATTCATTTCAATTGGTCTTTTAAGTTTTTAAAATTGTATTTGTCCTCTTGCTGCACTGTTTTTGCCAGTGTAAAGATCAAAGGTTTTATTTGATTATATTTTGGTAATCTGTTAAATGAGACTGGGTCACCTTGCACCATGCAACATTTCACTTCACTGCTAAAACTTAATGCCATCTTTTTATCTTTCACTGAGTGTATGCCAGAGGACATAACATTAATATAAGACAGGCATCTCTAACATTTCATGAATGGCCTTTAAAAAAAAACCTCAAAAAACAAACCTAGGAATTAAAAATTGACACTAGAATGGTGAATTTAGTCACTGTTCTCAAATGTTGGATGGTTTTCCATTTATGTATCTCATCTATTACAAGACCTATTCTTTGTCAGGCAAGGCTATTAAAAAGCACAGGTGGCTTCCTCAGATTGAATATATTGTTTTTCTCTTGGTGTGGGGGGATGGAGAGATTTCCATGGAAAAGTGGTCAAGAATTGAAGATAATACCCCAGAATAAGGCTGGTAGCTTTTCTGTGGGTTAGAGTTCACTATTAAAAACTGGGAGGCCTGGGATTTTGTGCTGCTTTAATTTTTTTGTTTACCTCACTTTCCGTGCCTTAAAGATTAGACTATACTTTCCAGCTCTATAGGGATAACAGGTAGGTTAAATCAAGATCTTATAAAGTGTTCTAAAAAAAGTACATACTATTAGTAAATTATGGCGCCTTTTCCTCCTTATATACTGCATTTATCAAATGTACTATTCCAAAGTCATGTGGCAATATATGAAGATGTAGATAGCTATGTGTACAATTAAGTCTTTTTATTATATGTCTACAAACTTATTTAGTGATATCAGAATGTTGGATTAGACACAGCTTTTTTTTAGGAATAGCCTTAAATGGTATTTTTTTAAACATGGTAGAAGATAATGCTTAGTGCTAAAGCATGAGGATGATGTATTTTTTGCTTTCTTTGATACTTAAAGGTAGGGGAACTCTAGTTAAACTTTTGAACATTAGAAATTTCAATGTCTAATCCTTCTGGATAATGCAAAGAGAGGGTGTATTCATGTTTCAACTCTGAATATTCATGTCTAAAACTGGATTAAGCTACTAGTGAAACCTGGTATCTAATTTATATGTAGTTGTTTTGGAAAAACAAGAGTGTGACAGACCTCTAAAATCATCAGTCTAGTCATCTCTTATTGCAGATACCATGTCATGTAACCTCTTCCCTAAATTTGTTGAGTTCCATAAATTTATGGAGCTCCATGCTTAGAATGGATTATCTCCACAAAATTGATATTTTATTTGGCAAAAATCACTGTTAAAAAGTTCACCTATATTAATACAGTAGAATTTTAGAAATTGCTTGCTAGACATACTGGCCAGATAAACAGTTTGGTGGAGTTAATTCATTTCTAGTTTCTAAAATAAGTGTGCTGAAAACTGTCTGCAGTCTCTTCCCTCCCTGCAGTTCTGCTGTCTTTTAAGTACAGAACAAATGCAGATCTGCCCTCAGTGCTGGCATCCCCCCTGGATGGAATTAGGTGGTTTTAACAGACTCCTCGATTTCTTAAAAAACTGTTGGCTAAGATGGGTGGCTTTCCAGACAGATTTTGTGAACTAATAGCGACCTTTACCACAACCAAATGACACTGTTAAATTTCCTCAGCCCTTTAGACTCAATAACTGTTTTGTTTGTTTTGATTATTAATGTAGGTTCTTTATAATTCACATATGCAAATGTAAAAATCTATCACTGTATGACAATATGTAGATTTCTGGCAGTCCCAAGAGGACCTTGGGTCCATAAACTGGTGGCTTTATTATGTAATGCTGCATAAATGCTGTATTTTCATCTGTGACAGATATAATCTTGAACCTGTATTTTTCATGTTACTTAACTGTTTCAGAACATCATGTGTGAGAGAACACATAAAAATGGAAATTGCTTCTACAGAGGCAGCAATAAATATTGGTTGAGTATATTGCATTGTTGGGCTCCATGTGTTTTAGGATGTTCTCAATTCTCTTGCCCTAATCAACACTGTAAATACATGCTGCATTTCCTGGTCATCCATTTGTTGGATTAACAATTTGGACCTTGCAGTTTCTACCATACATTTTGATTCTTTACTATATATAGTCATGGTTATTTAAGAGCATCCCCTAACAGAATTACTCTAAAACCTCCTGTCTTTTCCAGCTATTCAAAGAATGGGAAATCATGGAAATTCTGTGCATTATATGTGGGGTCAACTAGTAGTTATTTGAAGACTAGATAGTTAAAAAGCTGAGTAAAAATCTTTACATTCACGTAAAAGTCTGTGATATGCAGAAATTTGCCATCTTCTCATTTAAATATCGGGGAGGCGGTTGTGTTTTGGTTTGTTTTTAAAAAAGGTACTTACCATATAAACTCCATCAGAGATTAAGGTAGTTTATAGTGCATTATTGAAATACATCAATATTTGCAGTGATATATGATGTTTAAAAAAAAAAATCAAAGTGCATATGTGTCTGATTCTGACAGTTTTGTGCAGGAGGTTTTAGACAAAGTTGTTGGCATATTGCTTCTATTGAATGTTCCCTTAAAGGATTTTGCTTAAGTCATTTCTCCTTTTAAGTCTTTATAAACATGTAGTTCATGTCCTATTTTTCATCTACTCTCTGCTTTATGCGTTGAGTTAGAATAGAATCAATCATAGTTCCCCACCTTGTCTTTCAAGTCAGCATACTACTGTGACGGCCACGTACCTTATTTAGTTTTAGGGCCCTTTATTGTGTCAGTGATACCACTGTTTTTCCTGTGGAGCCTGAGTACTCCTATGAATGACTTTCCAGTGCCAGATGTAGTATATACCAATTTTCTATTGTAGACTTTCCTCTGTGGATCAATATAGTTTTTAATTAACATCCTAACAAAATTATAGTTATGCTCAAAGGTCTCTCTCCCCTTGTATTTTGCCAGTAACTTGGTCTTCCGCAAGTTCCTATCATGCTAGACATTGTCAAGAACAGACATAATTGAAAACCCTTTTCACTTATCCTGAGGCAAAAGACACTTTTCTTTCTTTCTTTCCTCTTCAGTAGCTACGCACAGAAGTTTGCTAACGGGGGGGATGGAGCTGCAAGCCTACTATAAACATCAAAGGTGACTTGATACAGAGATTCTTGGAAGAAGTTTCCACCATACTTGGAGTGTCGTGACACTGTTTCCTTCAACTGCTTTTCTGCATTGCATTACATTAATAACCTCCTTGCAGGTTTCTTGGCAGATGAGGAGAAAGGGAGGCCTTCAGTAGAAAGTTGGATGATGATTTTGAATGAATGAGGATGAAGATGAACTGTTAGCCTTAAAGCTTGTATGAGGTAGTCAGAACATGAAGAGCTGTGAAGTAGGTCAGTACTTTTGTCTTCTTTTTACATCATTTGCTCTGCAGAACTGCATTTACAAATGTTTAGCTTATATTCACACATAGCGCTGATATTTCTGAGTCTTCTCCTTGACTGTACACCATCTTAGATTTTCTGTTGTTTTGTCCTTCTGTCACATAGCTTTCAAAATCTTCTGTGCTAATAAGCATCTGATAGATCTCACCAGGAGTCTTGGCGTCGTCTTTAGTCTTCCTTCATTCTAACAATTCTGTCTACAGTACATACTGTTCACAGGGTAGATCTCACATATTGCTGTTCAGCTGTCAGGCTCTCGAGTAATAAACCCTGCATTTCATTTCCGAATTAGTGTAAATTACGATTTTAGGAGTGTTCTTCCCCTGACAGAAGACAGAGTGCAATGCCACATCCTTGACCATGGCTGAAGAATGCACAGCAATCTGGGAAATGAGTTTCTCACTGATCACTCTTTTCTTAGGATGCTTGCAAAAAATATGCTTTATCTGGTGGTTTCTTCTTGAAGAGGAAGAGCTTTATGGTACTCTGTCTGGTTCCTTTGTAAGGGATTTAGAAACTTGGCCATTTAGTCCACAATGCCATTTCTCTCCAAGGTTCTATAACAGTACTGCTAAAAAAGCAAGTTAGCTTTCAATACAATTTCAAATTATACACAACCAGTCTAATAGTGAATTTTATTACTTAATCCAGTTAGATGTAGAGATGTTTTGCACTGTTACTTAGACTTAAGAAGTTGAATCCAGTATTAATCAAAGCCAGAAAGACCATCTAAACACTGGATTGTGTTTAGATGTTCAGTTGCTTAAATATTACGTTATTGTTACTTGCCTAAGGTTCCTTCAGGCAAAAAAGTAAATTTGATGCACCTTATCTTCTTCCTCTATGAAAATGAAATAGGGTGCCCTACTCCTCCCATGTTATGGTACCCAGCAATCACAGGATGTTCATTTGTATCCTTTAAGGCCTGCAGCTAATGTTTCCTGCTGTGAACACACAGGTACCACTATATGCAGTGGCAGTGGGAAGGAACCTCAAACGTTATTAATGTCATACATACATTATCAATTAATTTCTTTCTATGTATATTCTCTGGTAGCACTTTAAAAATCACTACCACTTGCCTGCATTGATTAAAGAAAGTAGTGATACTGCTGTGTTATGACATGGATTGGAATCTAACTAGGCATCTTTTTCAGTATCTGCATTATTATTGTCCATTAAATCCATTAGGCTTGAGGGTAAAATCACTCCATTACTTAGAACAACTTACACTTTTGCTTAATAAGTTGTCCTTTATCAGATATTACATCGGCTGTGGTGTACCTAGTACAAACACTGCATATACACCATCACCAGCTTAGATGTCATTTTATTAGGAGCTGCTGTCTCAGCAAAATGAGACTATTAATCTAAAATAAGTGTATTTTTTTTCCCAAGCAATGTAAACAAATATAGCCTACTTATTGCTGTAGCGTCAATATTTTGTACTGCTTGTGTTGACTTATTCCTTGTGTTTTTTGGCATATGGGACAACTCTGAAGATTCTGTTTCTGGCCTTTCATTTTAGGCCAGTTCAGAGGATTTACGGCCATTATCTTAGATACTTTTTCAGCCCTTGAATAATTTTCATATATACTTAAATGTACATTCTGAAATATCTTAAAATTTCTGTATGTTTAAACACAGTCCCATGTTGCACTGACAATTCACTTCTTGGTGATACAGGGAACGGATACTCCAGTAAGTTTGTGTCATTCTGGCCAAAAACTTCAGCCGTGAGTGTTTGTCCAGTGTTCTAGGGAGTATCTACAGCTGCTGGAGCTTTTTGAGCTTTGACCTCAGCTTGCAAATCTTCCACTGATTGCTGAAAAACTAAAAAACCTATATCTACCTGGGTAGGAAGGAAAGTTTGCTGAGCATTTTTAGTGAAGGATAGAGATGGGCTTATGACCCATTTCAGTCAGTGCTGGATTCCTTTCAATATCAAAATGTCTTAAAGGCTTATTCAGTGGGTACTTTTTAGCTTTATTAGTGCACAGGATATTTCTATGTTTAAATGATACCATTGTAGGATCATTATGCCAGTAATATTCTCACTCACACATGAGTTTCTGATGTAAATTCTAACAAAAAGATGAAACTTTGCTTGACTTGTCAAAGATTTTCATTAGAAACATTTTGCCCAGGTGTAAATCAGCAACTGGTTTAGATGTAAAGTTCTTTACACATGTTCCTCATTCCAAAGCTCATTCCAAAGCATCATTATACCTTTTGTTTATCTGGTAGAGCAGGTCAATGATACCCTCACTATGAAATCAACCTTTTCAGTTAACTTCTTACCTAGATTTGTTGCTTCCACTCTCTAGAATGTACATGTTTGCTTAGCTTTAGTCTTTGAAAATTCTGGTTCTTGTTCAGAACTTTCTGGCCATGCTTTTTTGCTTTTCACCCCACTCCAGTTCAAAATGGTATTACCCAAGAAAAAAATATTTGTATCTTTTATGTCATCAAAGTTGCCTGCTTAGAGAAGGTGCCCCCATAAAAATTATTTTACAAAGGTGTTTACTGCTTCTGTTAACAATTATTCTTTGTTTGCGGCACTACTGTAATTTTTTTGTCCCTACCATACGTGTTCTGTGGGTTTTTGCTGACTCTCTGCAAAATGATGCAATTGTTGCCTTTTTTCCCTTGTATGCTAACCACTGTGTTTCCACATGATAGTTGTCAAAGCAGGTGCAACTCCAAGAGGTGTTTTTGTTAAATTCCAGCTTGGTATCTGTATACTGTTCTGGCCAATGATTCTTGTGGCATTTCTTGTAATGTTTTGAATTCTTTCTAATGTTGAAAGGCTATTGGCTTCTGTAAGTATCCATCCATTCCCTCAGACAATTCTTGCGTTCAGTAATGTCTCTTTCGATCCAAGATCAATTCTAAATCCACTTCTCTCTGGTTTCAGTTTGAACAGTTATGTCACTTGTTTTCCTTTATCATGGAGTGTAGAGAGCAGCATTCTTCAAATTCTGGAATAACTTCATAGCCACCTCCAGCTGAATTTATTGAAAGCTGATATGTGTGTCCTGTGCTTCAGAGACAGTTGTTATCTAAAGCACCTGACTACCTTTTTGTTTTGCTGGCACTTTTCTCCTGCAGATAGAGACTTTCACTCTCCGATTCACTTTTTTGGGAAGTAAAAGTCAGTTGGGTACTGTATTTCCTCTATTTATTTTTTGAGGGTGTTTTACTTATCTTCCTCTCACTCCTGTGTGACAAAGTATGCAGTGAGACTTCATCACCTGACATACACGTGAGATCTTCACCTTATTCTGTATCTTTGTCCAAAATGAGAGCTCCTCGGCACCCCTGCAGATAGCCTGTTTGAAGGAACGTATTAAAGACACAAGGGAGGACAGCACAAAGGTGAATATCGTGGTATTGCCGTTTGTCTGTAGTCTTATCACCTCTTACAAGCCTATTATTATTGTCTCAGTAGTCCAGTGGCAATCTTGGCACACAAAGGAACATTTCCATTAGTTTATGAGTTTCCCTCATGGTAGCCCACCACAGTAGCAGCAAAAGTTATTTTGCTGGCTTAGCAATGGTCTTTGCTTTAATTAGACCACCCACTTGTCACTGATTCTGCAGACCTTAAGCCAGAATTAGCTGGCAAAACAGGGGCATGAAGCATGCCTGGGTCTATGTCCAAGCATGTTGAACATTATTCTGTACAGTCCTGCTGTTACTTAGTACGGTCCACACCGCTGCTTGTGTGGCTACGTGCAAGGTCTTTCTGTGGCTGTTCTGGAAATGAAGCATTAAAGTGGATCCTGAGTATTTGGGTTATGTAGCTGATACTTTTGTTAATCAAAATCCTGACGCTTTCTCAAAAGATCTCCCCTCTGCCCTAATCATAGTTCTTCTGATACCCATTTTCCTTGCCAGCCTGAAGCGAATTGGGAGGCTTTGCATGGTGCACAAATGGCCAGACTTCTCCTGGCCCAGCAAGGAAAGTAGTTTGGAATGGGACATTCATCACTAATAAATAGCAGGAAAAAGGGTTATATATCAAGATTGCCCATATGAGTCACTCCTCCAAATCTACTACACTGCAAACTGCAAACAGACTGAGGTATATCTCACTCCTGCCTTTTTTTCTTTTCTTTCTTTCTTTTTTTTTTTTTTTAAAAAAAAAAATTCTATAAAACAGCCCACAAATTTTTTCCCCCCCCCCCCCCCCCCCCTTAGTGAATAGGAAAACATGGCATTTTCGCAGAGAAGATACTGGTACTTTAGAAATATTGTATGTCACGCTGGAGGGACATATTACTTATGGAGGGACAGCAGCTTAGTCTCACAATGGCAAATGTACGTATAAGTAGTTGTAGCAAGTTATTCCTGTAACCTCTGAAAATTAGGAGAGGGGAGATTGTTGAAGAGAGTAAGTCTGGGCAGCTCTCTAGTATAGCTCTAAGATATTCTAGAATTTTAGAATAATATTTCTAGGAAGAACGCTTTTATTTCTTAGGTTAATAGAAAGGCAGAAATAAAACCTAAAATATCACAAAAATATGTGATGACCTTGATAATTAGCATTTATATATCCAAGTGGAAAAGCAGACAGTTCAAAAATGAGCCCCCTTTAAGGCAGACTCATCACAGGATTAGTTTTAGTTCTTGAATTTTCTCTCTTTTTTTACTGATTGCTTCAAGTGATGACAGAAATTGGATACATTTTTGTTTCCAACATTTATTATTCTGTGGCCAGACATTTTGTTCTTTTTAGAAGAAATAGAAATGGTAACTGAATATTTACCATGACAGTTACCAAAATGAATTTATTAATATAGTTTTCTTTGGGACAATTGGGGACAGAGTAAAGGGACAAACAGTCCTCTTCATGAAATATATTAAGACTCTGTGATATGTATCATTTATGAAAATACATATTCATATATTTGTGTAGTTTGTACAACCAAAACATCTTATAAACGGTAGTGAAATAACAAAAGCTCTGTAGCTGTTATTTCCATTTCCAAAATACTATCAACAGAAGACACTGAGGTAAACTTAAACATAAGCGCCTTCCCGTCTCAAACCTTATATCTAACATGCCCTTCTCTTGGTGTCATTTATAGGTGGCTTTTTGTGGTGCCTTTTTCTAGGAATTCTGGAGGTGACCTCACTCTTTAATACAAATATTTAAGGAAAATAATACTTAGCTGATGTTTAAAGAAAAAAAATATCATATGGACTGTAGAGAAGATGTATTTAATAGTAAATGCTAGAGCTATAGAGAATGTGAACATTCTTTGTCCATACTAAATTTAAGCCACATTAGTTGAAAGGTTTACAGAGATTGATTTAAAAATATAGCTTTTTTTTTTTTTTTTCTTGCAAAAGTCCAGTTGCCTCTTGTGGATCAAGTTGGAGCCATCTAGGAAGGTCCTGCCCTCAACTGTTAGTTATTTCTTCCAATTGGAAGTTGAAGTACCACAGTTGAAGTAAAGGAAATTTTAACCTGAGGTGTTTTGGTTTGTACTGAAGCAGACCAAAATTGCTCCTATCTCAGGTGGGAAAGGTTGTCTTTGATGGATGGGCAGATACCAGGAGTTGAGTGTGGTAAATTTTTGAAACAGTTGGAACTCCAGCTCTGCTCATGTCCCTAGTTTTAGATGAGCTCCCTTAGTAAGGCTGTGTATTTTTTCCAAAGTGAAAAGGCAATAGGAATAGGAGTTCATCATTTGTAATAGTTATCATGGTGTTACCGATGCAAAGATATCGCAAATCACAGATTGGGAGCTACACTTCCAATTAGTGGTTCATTTCACTGTTAATGCTGTTTTCACTGTTAACACACATAACAGATGTAAACAACGTTTACATGTCTTCACCAGGGCTCTACTCAGCTTAGTTATTGCATCTTATCTATCACATAAGAATAGATTTTATTTCATAGTGGTGACTTTCTGCTATATTTTTTTGTTCATTATTGTTTAACCGGAACAGAGAAAATTAACAGCAATGGCATACATGCATGTATGTGTTCATGTATATGTATCTGTATATACCTAGCTATATATACATACACATATATTGACATATATATTTAGACATGCATGCACATATATATGTGCATGCAGGTCTGTGTACACATCTGTGTATGCATATGTCAAACCATCAAAAGTATAACTAAAAATCCATCAGTAGGGTGTGCATGAAACCTGTCAATTACAACTTACTACCAATTTTTAAAAAGCTTTTCTTTGTTAAAACCAAAATGTACTATCAACATTCAGTATCACTAGGCCCCCCCTTCCGATGAATTTAGTACTTAATGTGATTATTTTGGCTTTAAAATTGAAGAATTTTATTAGTTGCTAAAGCTATTTAGTAAGAAGTTACTTCAAAAAGAAACGTAAATTGTAAAATTCAGCTGGGACACTTACTGAACTGTTGGTATTGTTTTGTCAAAAACTCATTTAAAACGAAGTAGAAAATTGCAGAACCATCAAAGTATGGTATGTGGGAAAGTTTAATATATTAAAGAAACACTATCATGAGGAGAAGAAGTGCCATTTTAAAAATGATATTTTAAGAAATTCACTTATATAGAGAATAGGGCAAAATCATAATCCTTTATGAGCCCAATAAAGGCTGCCTAGCTACTGCCACTTGATACAATACCTTCCTTATTGAACTTGGAAAAAATCTACTACGAAGGGCTTTTTTGTGCAATATAGGTTTAGTTGGCGCTTTAACTTAAAATGGAAGAGCGATGATACTATGATAAGGGTGCTTTGGACTGGCCAGGCTGGTGCACAATACCCCGGACCAGGACGTGCACGCAATAGTGTGCATACGAGCGGGGCTGGTGGCCCTGCAGCCAGGGTGCTTCGGTTCGGCATGCTGTTACTGCACTGGCTTTACTGGCAACCTATCTGGCTTGGTAGTGGGCTTACAGTAGTGCCTGTTTTAAAGACAGAAATACGCTTTTCTCTCCTCAGCAAGACTTGGGGATGTTATTTTTGCTTTAGAGACAGGCTGTACAAGTCGCTGAACAGGAAGTAAATCCTTCTTATTTTATTTGATGTGGCTTCTTGTGCCTGTCCCGCTGTATAGGATGTTCATGTGGCATTTTGGGAGATCAGAAAATGGGATGTCATTTTACTTTAGCTCACTTGTTAATGTTTGTTTAAATAGTTAACCCAGGCATGCAGAGTTCAGACAAAAGATAAGAACTATTAGTATTTGTACTTTGCTTTGTATTTGTGTAGCTGGTGGTTCCTCTGAAAACTACCTGGTGATAGTAAGACAAGGTAAAATATTTGCATTTCCTAGTCCTCTTACCATGTGACTCCTTTCTACTTCAGTCTGTTCTTACATGTCCTTATTCTTGGTGTGTAAGTCACTGCAAGGGTGTGGGCTGTTTAATTCCTGGTAACCTACTGAGGTTAAAAAACTTAATAAAAGACTTATTAAGGTGTGTTTGAAATATGAATTTTCATGCAAAGTTCAAATGCAAGAGAATACTGCTCTTGTTTTATAAGGTAACCTGTCGTTAAAGGGAAAACCAAGTTGAAAAGACTTCCACTTAAAATTAATCTAAAATGATTTCAGGTATCAGCTAGGATTATTCCATCTGAAGCATAATGATAAGACATTTTGAAGCTGGTTGGCTTTGCTTATTTGGCAATATTTTAGAGAAAATCCAAGTCCTGTCAGTGTTGGTAACAAAATTCCTGTTGACTTCAGTGGAATCTGATTTTAACTCCCATTAAACAACTGCTCTCACAGTGGCCTGTGGCTGCTCAGTGGTGTTTCCTTTCTCGTGTACTGCCATGGTGTCTCTGGCTTTCCACTTCTCATGAGGGAGTTTGCATGCAAATCCCACGCGGCACGGAAGGGCGTTTGCTGGAAATACCTGGACTGAGTATGAGCTGGCCTCAGAGAGGTATATGCAGAGCTAGAAGGAGTGGAAAGACCAGAATGATGGTATCCTCTACACATCTACAGTATTGCAAGAGTATCCCTCTTAAACTATTTTAAGCTGAAATTATTAAATTTCAAAATATGTTGCTTACATTTTTAATTGAATTTTGCCTATCCCGTCATCTACAGCAAGTGTTAAATAACTTGAAAAATCTTGCAGTCTGTGCTCGTTTATAACATAGTGGCTGTAGTTAGAAATTAATTACAATACTGTTCCTAAAGCACATCTGCCTCCCCATCAAGAAAGCCAATGTTTCCTTACAAAGAGTCTCTTTGTTGCTGTAACACTTTTTCAAACATACTCCCTATGAGCCATTTAAGACTCAGCAAAGGGTTTGGATGTGTTTCCTTCCTTGGGAGCCTGAGTCTACCTTTCACCCATCTCTGTACCCTCCGTTCTTCTTCCCACCACTGGAGAAGGATGTCTGAAACCAGTTGTCTTCTTACCATGTCCTCCCATCTGCTCTACTCCTCTGTACCCAAGTGCCTCCCACAAGCAGCAGAAGGCTTCTCTGGGGAAGGTGAGTCCAGCTGTTTTGGCAGCCTGCTGCGTTAGCAGCTGAGACCCAGCTCTCTCCTTTGGCAAAGATGAGCCAGTCTTAATGTAGTTCGTCAAAATAGGTTCACCATGGTAAGCATGGGAAAATGAGCCAATGCGAACGCGATGCGAATAACTTGAAAAACTGCAGTTATGATTAACGCTTCAAGTGCTATTTACTTTAACATTTGACCAAGATAATGCTGCTAATTTCTTTTAGCTTGATGTGAAATTCAGAGTCTGATTGTTCTAATTGGCAGAAAAGGGAAAGCTGCCAAAAACACACACTGATTTACTTCCCCCTTGATTCTGTTGACATCACTGAAGTTGCACAGGATACTAATTGTTGTTAAAGAAAGTTACTTTTGGACTTCATCTTCTTTCTGCAAACGTCTGTCTCTGATCTAAAAGCTTAGAATTTAAGATCCTCCAAGTTAATGCTGTGAAGCAGACGAGATGAAAAAAAATCCATTAGCTCATCTTTTGCGGCTCTGCAGTGTCCTGCCACTTTGCGGATAGTGGCTTAATTGATCTTTACAAATTAAAATCACAGATGAGCCAACCACTAGAAAACAGCAGTAATGGCTAAAGAAAAGACATCTGTGAATTTGATATGGACCATTTAAGTATCATAGCCTATAAAAATAACATATGAAGCATTTGGAGAAAGAAGTTCAGCTCTACCACTGAACATATTCAGGCTCAGATGCTTATGAAGATTATATACTGACATGAGAGTGGACTGATCTAATCTAAAATCCATTAGGCTACCGGATCTATCATTAAATCAGTAAAATCCACCTCTTTGGTCCATAGACTGGTGTGACACATGGATGGCAGAGTGATGTGGGGGAACCTCTTACTGCCATGAAGATATTTATCATTGTAATAGAGAACAAACTGAAGGCCCTCATGTAACATGCAGCAGAGACAACAGCCTTGATGCTCCTGTCCCCTAAATCTTTTTCAAGAAAAGGAAATTGCAAGTACTAGCAGAAGCAGCAGGAGCAAGGGGAGTGTTGGTTCCCCCCCGCCCTTTGTCCCTCCCAAGACTATACCAACCTCTTTCCAAAGAATTTTATTGTTTCCTTTCACTGACACCTTTGCAGTCTTTAGTTTGCAACACTCCAGTTTGTTTCAAATAGTACTTTCATAAGACTTGGTATAGGTTATACATGGCCTTTTTTAACCCTTTGCCAAGTGTGAGACTCTAAAGCTATTTGTATTTGTCAAACTTCATTTCTACATCTTTTCCCAAGTAGACATTAAGAAAAAGAGTGAACTTTTAGAAAGAGCTACTGACGTTAGAGCATCCTCCTGATGTTAGAAAGGGTGTGAAAATACTTGGAGAATGTTTGTGGCAGGGTAAAAAAGCAAAACAAAACAACCACACAACAAAAAAATGAAACACAGACGCACACCCCACACATACACGCTCTCTTTTAGGACAATTTTTCACAATAGCTTATGAACAATCATCTGACTCAAAATATAGTCTAGTGCAGACTGTTTAATTATGTGTGTAAGCAGCAGGATAGAAAGATCCAGGAAAATATTTAATAACCTTTTAGAAAGTAGCATGGATTATGAGCAAGGTGGCTTCCTAATGTCAGTATTTTGTATAGCTAAAGGTGCTGGTGGTGCTGGTTGGTGACACTGGGGACATTGGCTGGGGTTATGGGCTGCTGCCTGCGGGCAAAGGGACAGAAGTAAGGGTAAGAGAGTGTGTACCTTCTGTCAGTTAAAGCCTAGCTGCATTTTCAAATGCTTATTAAAAAAAAAAAAAAAAAAAAAAAAAATTTGGTATGAGTTTGGTCAATGTGAAGATCAAGACCTCTTATAATTGATGAATCTGGAGTTAGCCAGCTGCCTGTTGACATTATTTCCTTCACGTTATCAGAAATAATACAGTATCTGACAGCTAAAGCAATGAAAAGTTTGGTGATCGTTTATGGCATATATGTTGCTTAACACATCGCCCAGTTTCGATATGACCTCTGTTCAGTAAGGTTGAATTGTAGTGAGTCTTTATTTGTGTGCATGTACATACTTCTGACATTATTGAATATCAAAGTTTTAACAGCATTTTCCCTTTTACGTTTATAACAAGTCGCCCATCTTTATGGTTTATTCATCTGCTAAGGAATGGTATCTACTGTGTACTATTTTAGCCCAATGGGCATGTGAGGTAATATGGCTTAGTCCTATTTCATCTCAATTTGTGTTGTCTTGCTTAGGCTATGGGTGAAGAGGGAACAGGTGGACAATGACACTGGCTTAACTTGTTAAGCCGAGATAATTTGATTGTGTGGCTGAGTCTTATCAAGGCCAATCAGTGCAATAGTTTTGGAGAGAAGATCTATCAAAGGACAGACATCCTTGAAGTAACTTACCAGTATTCTCCAAGCTTTCCCCCCGCCCCCCCC
>KL266840.1:0-11321 GCA_000699545.1 Podiceps cristatus
TTCTGTGATTCTGTGATTCTGTGATTTGAATTTATGGTATGCTATCTACTGTGCATTTACTCCCTATATGGAAAGACTCAGTGTATAAGAGGAGCTTTACATGAAGCAGCTTACCCAGGTCAACAGGGCCTCATAGAGTTTACCCCAGCCTATTTAAAGTTGTGTTTTCTAAACCAGCAGTGATTTGCTTTGAGAACTCTCGAAGCATATAAATAGTCCTAATAAACATAATACATATCTTTAAATGAGAAAAAAAAAAGGGAAAAGCAAGGGAACGACAGCCAAAGATTTGGACTCAGTTGGTATCGGGAAAGATACTAACACAAATTATTAAAAAATCAACTTATAAGGTAAGCAGCCACCAGGAGCAGACAGGGTTTTCACTTTAGGGGGACTTCTGACACGACTCAGACAGTCATGAGACCTGATTGCAGCCTTTCAGTACATAAAGGGGGCCTATAGGAAAGAGGGGGAGAATCTTTTCAGTAGGGACAATGGTGATAGGACAAGGGGTGATGGTTTTAAGCTGAAACAGGGTAGGTTTAGATTAGATGTAAGGAAGAAATTCTTTACAATGAGGGTGGTGAAGCACTGGAACGGGTTGCCCAGAGAGGTGGTGGAGGCCCCATCCCTGGAAACATTCAAGCCCAGGTTGGACGGGGCTCTGAGCAACCTGATCTGGGTAATGGTGTCCCTGCTCACTGCAGGGGGGTTGGACTAGATGGGCTCTGGGGGTCCCTTCCAACCCAAAACATTCTATGGTTCTATGATTCTATGAGCTAAGGAGCAAGGCCTGTTTGGGAAAGTGCTACCAAAGTGCTACCAAAGTGTAATTTTATCAATAGTCTGTAGGCCCTGATTTTTCTGCTATTCATTACTCTCATTAATGCCTTAGACAATGAGTTGTCACATTTTTGAACAATGTCACACTTGGAGGCAGTGCAAGCAGGATTAGGATTAAAAATCTTTTTGATAAATGGGTGAAGCAGCTTGACATCCATAAGACAAAATTAAGCAAAGACAATAAAGACAGTGCTTACACAGGGAAAGTCAACCGCACAAATGTCAAATGGAAAATAAGTGATAAGGTATCAGCACTGTGGGAAAGACTGAGGAGGATGCAGTGCTGTCACAGAAAAATGTAAATCTCTTGCTGTAAATGTATTAACCAGAGACTCAGGAGTTGCTGGGCACTAGCTTGCACTGGCCCTCAGCTACAGCACGTCAAGAAGGGTATGGAGAAACTGCAGAGAGTTTTGACAAGAGCAACATAGAACAGGGTTGGAAACTTGGTTGGTTTAGTTTAGGAAAATGGGAGAAGATCAGGCAGAGGGGACTCCAATTGTCTTCAAACTTGTAAATATTGTTACTAAAAGAATTGCAGTAGCTTTTCTCTGTGCCCACCAAGGTTACCCCAAGAAGTATCAGTTTTATATGCAACAGATTTGGTTTATGTTCACTGTTAGGAAAAACAAAACTGTGCTCTAACAATGTAGTTAAATACTTGAACAAATTACTTAGATAAATTGTGAGATTTCCGCTACTGACAGGTTATGAGAAGTTGATTAAAGCCTGTTCAGATTGTTCACTTACACCTGATCCAGCCTGATAAATTAACTCTTGGGAGGCCTATCATACCAATTTTTCTACAATAATATGGATATGAATTCCTATGTTTACAATTTACTATAATCCATTCTAGTAAATGAGCTTTTTATTTTAATATTGCGCATAATTTAGATTTTTTTTGAGGGGTAGCTCATTTGGTTTCATATAATATAAGCCATGTAAATTAAACTAGACACCATTAAATCCATCATTTTTATTGCTAACTTTGATTCTAGCTCTCAGAAAGGATCACGGATTTGAGGAAACCTGTTAATTCTCTTTTAGTCAGAACAATTCCTTCTTCGCATCAAAGCAATGCATGTTCATACCAGTGCAGCCAATCAGTATTTCTGCAGAATAAGCCATGAACCTGAAGAGTGCTTCAAAAAGTGTTAAAAAGTGTGAGATGAATCATTGCTAGAGAGACTCACGTGTTTACATTTATCATTGGTGGCTTGACATTTTGGACATACATAATATGCAAAGGCTTTTTCTACTTTGTTTTTTCTTTCAGGACTGATTTACTGTGTAATAGTTTATTCATGTGAAAAAAAAAGAGCCTGTTTTTTTTGAGTTAATATTTTCTGTTAAGTGCAACAAAGTTCCACTTCATTTGTGAAATGGCAAATATCATACTTCACAGTTTCCCAACTAGAATAATGCTCTAAAGCAATCCTGGAAATCTTAGTCTGCTCTATCGAAAAGGGCAACTCCCAACCTACCAGGAGAAAGTCTCACTTTAAGTCTCACTTAAGATATAAACACTTGCAGACAATAACTCCAGTTTACCTTGGAATAATAAACCTGCTTCCATTTGAACTCCTTCCGTTAATTATTTGGGAAAATACAAACCATATGTTCCTAGGCTACAGCCATCCTATTTAATAGATATTTTATATATAGAAAATTACGACACTTACTCATCTTATCTACATCAGCTGCATTTCAGTATCGATGTAGGAGCTGTAATTCAGTATGAGAATGTACTTGTTAAGAAAATCGATATAGAACTTTAATTCTGATATTAAAATCTAATTGTCATTAACAGAATAAAGTGACAGTCTGAATAGATTTTCATCCTTTCTCTTAATGCATTGTGTAATGGGAATAAAAATAGGCTGATTTTTTTGCCCCTTGCCTTTGAGTATAGATAAACGACAGGGCAACCTGCCTTTTTGAAAGCTGGAGATTTCCTGGCCAGTCAGGACATCTGAGTGTAATAGTCTTTCTGTTATGGGAAAGGACCGTGGCTTAAAAATGTGGCCCTTAACAACATGCAAAATGTTTCGGGTGGTTGTGACTCTGGAAGGGAGAAGATTCTCTGAGAAATGGGGGGTAGAGGATATGAAATAAAGCAGTAGTCAAAACAGACGGGAAAATTCAGGTTGATGTATACAGCGTTTAGGCACACTGGGCAAAATGGGAAAAATGGGTTTGTCTTGGTGCTGCGAGGGAGAAACTGCACCCATGCACTGCTGTGACGGTCAGGTCAAGCCCAGTATAACCTTGCAAACCATCGAGGTAGCTGGCCAGGGCTTATTGGGATTTTTGGAGGGGTGAGGCTAGTATTTGCCCAACTCACTGCTTCTCAAATTCATGCAAGGTTTGCATGAACTGGACTTCAGTTCGCTTTGGTCAATGCCAGGAAGAAAGAAATTATTTCTTCCTGAGGCAACAGGAAGAGTTGTCACAGCAAGAAGATACAGAGCAGGTGGGATGCTGCATATTTTAGCTATAATTCACCTGGGAAGAGCACAGAAGATTTAGTCCCAGCAGCTCTGTCAGAGCACGTGCAGGAGCACCCACGTGGTAATGGAGCAGCTAACAGGTGCCAGGAGAGTCTTGGAAAAGTGCCCGTGGCAAAGTTACTTGGAGGAGGGGGGTGGATGCTTCTCTGACCACGAGAATTGTTTTGCTGTTTTGCCACTTTTGGATAGATCCGTGGTGACATTTAATGTGGAGCTTGGGGTCCAGCTCAGCGAGATGAAGCAGGCTGGCGGTGCGCAGTGGGACATCGGGAACCGGAGTGAAGGGGGAATGAACAAGAGCCGCTGCTGCTCGCAGACCTCCTGGGTGCAAGGCTTGCCGTTTCACGCCGTGAACAAGGGGCAAAGTTAGGAAGGCAGGGGGGTGAAAGGCAGGCGGAGGGGCATGTGGTGGGGAGAAGCAGGTTGCCCTTAAAATTCAGAAAAGCTTCCAGGCTTGGGCTGGACTGCCACCCAGGGTTTGCAGTGCAGATGAGTCGGACAGGGGCAGTGTATTAAGGACAACGCTAACTATCAGAATAGACACAGCTTTTGTGGGTTTTATATTTGAAGTAATAGACTGTTCCTTAAGGGCAAATTTTGTATAGAACTTGGATACAGGGGTTTTCTTTGGCCACTTAGCAGTCATTAAACTTCCTTTAAACTATTTTGTAACCTTATTTACATCTTTCATAAGGTTAACAGGACTTTAATCCATTTTTTCTGTAAGCTATTTCAGTTACGTTTGATTGGTTTTGTCCCTCTTACCATAAGAATCGGAGGTTTTGGACCTTACCTTCTTTTCACATGCTGAACCAGTATAGCCACTTCTGCAAGCACAGACGTTTGGTCTTATGCATCTGCTTCCAAATAGACATTTTTGCTCACAAAGTGCTACAAATGAAAGATAAAGTTCTTTAGAAATACACATATTCTATGTCTCAGAATTAGAAAGGGAATATTCAGATGGTTTTGAATATGTTGTGACAAAATATATTATGATTCTGTAGTTTCATATGATGGAGGAAAGGACAATACATAAAATTATTGAGGCATTAAAGGTGGATTGCTATTGGCTTTTTCATGCCTATGTGTTTGTTATGTTTAAAATGTTATTTTTCCCTTTTCTCCCCAATGACGGGGAAAGAGAAGACTGTGCCAAAGTAATCACCTCAGCTCATCAGAAATGGATCATTGCAAGGGCTATTTTTGAAAGCCACGTTCAGTTTTGGGCATTGAAGGTTGGGTCAGATTTGTGCCAAAATTGATTTTCTTTTGTTACAATTGAAATAAAGTAACAGCTCTTAAGAGATCCATTCTTGACCTGAGATGAAAAGACATGTTAAATGTGTACTCCCAAAGGTGATACTATCACAATAAATAAAAGGGAGAATTTGGTGAACTGCGTACTTCACACCTCTGGAGACCAGGGCCTAAGGACATATAATTTCAGGGTCCCAGAAAATCAGTAATGAGGTACTAATTCCAAGTAAAAAGCAATTAGCAAAACTTTTCTATCTTGAGTACCAGTGTGCTTATACAGGCCCATCCATCTGAAGATATTCTGTTAACAGAAGAAGCGGTGTTCATTTTTTTAAGAGAGAAAATAAATAATCAATTGAATTACTCAAATTTCAGTCAGTTTTTCATCCTCATTAGAAGTTTATGTTATGACATTGTTTTGGCATAAAGGAAAACAAACAGCCAATTCATAGGGCACCAATTCAAGAAGAACACCCAGGTCATATTATTTTAATTAGATCTCATGAGTTAAACCTTCTATGAATATTGCCAGAATATTGCATCTTAGTTACAGGCAGTCAAACTAAATGCCTTCAAAACTGGACAGATGTGAATCAACAAGCGGCTGCTTGTATTTTCTTACCTGGTAGAAGCATATAGGAAGCTGCAAACCATGCACTACTAAGACAGATTTGACAAGAAAGTAGATGCATGTCTATATTCCATTACCATCTCCTTCATCATGGAGCAAAATACTCCATCAGATTTGAAAGAGTTCGTTTGTTTTTTTTTTTTTTTTTTCCTAGAAAATCGGTTTCAACAAACTGAGAGGATGATGGAAAAAATTCTAAAATTTTCATTTGGTAGATGCAGGTTCTGATTTTGACACAGATTTAAGCTCATGCAGTTTCTTTGTGTTATGATCTGAAGTCTCAGAGACTGAAGAGGCAGGTGAAACTTCAGAAAGCACATAGTGGGATCCTAATCCATCCAAACGGGATTCGTAGAGTTGTAGTAATTGTTATAGTGACCTTGGAAGGCCAGCAACAAGATGTTTAACAACATCTGGAAGTTGTATTGGTCTTGTTCTATCAGGTTATCGTGGCAGCTGACACTCATTGAGGAGGCCGAGATTTTGCCTGAGTAGGGAATATTAAAATCTAAATGCGTGCACTGAACTTCAGGCCTGACAGCTACGGGACAGAGGAGCGAAGAACCAGACTTACCACCACTCTACACATCTTACAAATGAGAGAACCTGGCAAACTGCCACCCTTACGAGTACAGTCAGTGAGAGTTCATGCTGTGTCAAAACTGCTGACCTGTGCCATGTCCAGAACAAGAATACGCAGAGACCTGGACACGCTGGTGACCTTCAGGTGCTGCTTCTGAAAAAGCCGGCGGTGTCCGTTGGGTATCTGCTGTAGGACTCCAGTGACCTGGAGCTAGTGACTTGCCTTCCTAGTGTATGAGCTAGTTGATATATTTCTGTTCTTTTGAGAAGGTAAAAGTGCTGTTTTGTTGCAACAAGCTTTTATGAAGCAAACTTGGTTTTGTTAGGTGTCTGTTGCAAAACACTCCTTAAGACCCAGAATGGGCAGCTGCAAACCTCTGAATTTCTCCTCCTGAGAGGGGGAGGCCCAGGTTTGAATCCTGGCTATGGATGGGGCAGAGGAGGAATGGAATCGTGCTCAAGCTAGACCAGTGTGCTCATCGTCTGCCGACTGCTAATTCAGCTCCTCCATGAACTCTGACAAAACTCAGATTTAGACTGGAAAAACCTCAGAGTTTCATTCACTGGAACAAAAATGTTTCCCAGTACCTCAGAAGAAGGGGCTCCTCGTACCCACACCAGTTTTTTTACACTGTGTAGTAGGGTAGAAGAGAGAGATCTGAGTATGATATTCCTATTACAGAGAACTGTGTATGCCATGACTATTATTTATTTGATATGAAATTGGGCTGGGGAAAAATGGAAGCTGAGTCTGCTTTCAGCTGGGATAAAATAAAAACGGGTAAGGCAAAGAGAGGTGGGCTCTTTGTGAGAGCCCTACAGTGGCGAGGGATGTGCTGGTATGCATGGGCAGAAGAACCGGCATTAGATAAGGTACCGGGCTTTTTTTTTTTTTTTTCATCTGTGGTTTCTTTGATTCTCAGTTGATGCAAACAAAGAAAAAAAAAAAAGGAAAAAGATTTCCTCCCTTTTTATCCTTTTTTACCTGCCTGTCTCTCCCTCTCCACCCACTGCTTCCTGCTGTAGTGCTCAGAAAAACAAGAGCTCAGTGAGGAGAAAAGTTAAAAACATTTTGGAAGAAAATTGGAATTGAAATCACAGAGGATAATAACATAGCTGAAGTTCAAATGAATATTTCATAAATGTATTTACAAGGGATGCTAAGCCACTAAACACTAAAAATGACACAGGCTATGTATGCATTATCCTGTACAGATTCAGCAAAGAAAGTCATTTAATAAGCTAAGTTTATGTTAAAATTATAATCAATAAATGCCCATTACGGAAAAAGATTTATCCCTGGGTGTTAAAAGAACAGAGCTATAATTTGCATGCGAACTACATTATTTTTTAAGATTTTTCTTTTTCTTTTTTCTTTTTTTTTTTTTTTTAAGGTTTGAAAGGGTTACGTAGGAAAGCTAGAAGAAAGCCTGTCTGAGATGTTGTTCAATGCAGAGAGTGAGAACAAGGAAGAATGTTGAGGAAATTATAAGGCTATAAGCTTGACACTTATAACATGCAAATAAAGAGAAGATATTCTGAAGGGCAATGAGGAGCCAGTACAGGTTCAATAATATTAGAACAGAAGATAGCAGCATGAATTTTAATGAAGATCCTTCACTACTATAACCTTCTTATGCTTTATAATTAATTATTAGAATTATACCTTGATCCTCATTCAGAGCCTTAAACAACAGACATAGCCCTGGCCAGAATCCTTCTGACTTTACTGGGTTGCATTTTGGCTATATCTGTCAGGGTAATCAGATTGTACTGTCAGGTCTTCCCTGCTTTGGTCTAATGTTTCTTTTCTAGCTCAAGAAAAAGAAAGATGTGAGTTAACACCGCACGAGGCACGGGGAAGCCACAGGCATGGAGCTTTACACGGGGTATCTAATATGGAATGGGAAGGAAATCACTCATGATTTCCTGGGATACTGGGATACTGTTTCTGTGTTTTCAAAGAGGGATTCTTTTTGAATATTTGTGCTGCTGTCATGAAAGCTAAAACCAGAGTCAGGCAGAAAAAGCTTCTAATGGAAGAAGCCTAATCTGTGAAGCTGCTGATTTCTATAATTGAGACTTATTGAATATTGCAAATGACATTTTTTAACCTGTCCTCCCAAAAGGTAATTTCCAACAGTCTGAAACTTGGCCATTATTCCTTAAACTATGACCATCAAAGTCATGGGTATTTATCAAGGATAATGTGTGTATTCCACCATATACCTTATTTGTTGGGACAAATTTTATTGATTCTCTTTCAGAAGCTATTCTGTTCCGTTACAGATGAGTGAGGAAGAAAACCATTCTCTTGACTGACCTCTTTATTTACAGTCTGATAAAGGAGGATTATGGTGTTTTATCTGTTACCAATGTCTCCTAAAAGTCTCTGCTCTTAACGATTGCCAAGTTCCACCGTTTAGTTGTAGCCAGAGACTGGTGAAACAAAGAAAATCTGCTTGCACAGATGTTTCTGGAATGTCATTGTGAGTTTGACTGATTGTAGCATTAAGAAATTCATAATTCACCGGGTTAAATGGACATGCAGTTTCATTGCATATCATTGCAAAAGAGACACGTTTTTTGCTTGTATCGTTACATCTCCAAAATGTTCCAAAGTACATATAAGATCAGTAGCCTGTGGTGACTGCTTCTGACAACACAGTCTGGTCTTACTCTCTGAGACATTTTAAAAATGCTTTGGACATAAAATTCTTCTGACTTAGACATTGCCTTGATTGCAACTGAACTGAAAATCTGCTCTAGGTTGCTATCAATGGCATTGTCCCGTTGAAGCATTTTGGACTATCACTTGTGATAGAGATCTGAGCCCAATGTTATGGTTTGTTTTTTTCTGTTTTTATGGAAGACTGAAGAGGGAAGATTTAGAAAACATTTTATTGTGGCAGCTGTATCTACTGCTGCCTCCAAACACCTTGAACCGTCCACATAGGCTTACGAGTTAGAAAATGCACCAATGAAGGAGATCTGTGAGTTCTTACTAAATATAAGTCAAAAGTACCTGCCCAAAATGAACTTTCAGTATTTGTCAAGTGTCTCTTTTGTTGGCTTAATGGCCTACTCTGGCTGGCTGTCTCAGTATAGAGGACATAAACAATTTTTTCCTTCTGAGAAATGCCCAGAAAATAGTAGTGGAAGTCTCTGTAGATCCTTTGACTTAGTCATGCTACTGGATGTGTGTTAGGAAGTTAATGAGGGAAAAATGAGGTTCAGTATGTACGTGAAACCTGTATCTGCATGTCCATCGCTGCCATCCCAGAAAGGGCAGCTGCTTGAATTCACAGGCTGAAAACAAAGAATGAAGCTGGGATTGTTGAACCTCCTCCTACTCTTGACATAGCCCCAAAGAAACAATCCAGCCCTACTTGCTTCTGGATAGTGGAGAAGGTACAGTCTTTGCTGAGAAAAGGTATCATCTGGATTGTTACTTGTAGAGTGAGATGGAATTTTTTGCATTATGAAAGGGAAACAATTTAGAGGAATAATATGAAAAATATAATAATAGACAATATAAATTAATAAATTCATATAAAATAGAACTCAATGTTTGAAAATAAAATGTAATAGAAGAAATAAATGTCATATGAAATAATATTTGAATATCACTAATAATATGCTGCTACTACTATCTTATCTTATAATGTGAATGTTTTGCTCTGTTGTTAACAGCCTGTCTGTAGTTAAAGTGGTGTAGTTAGTGGTGTAAGTCTGTAGTTAAAGTGGTGAAATCAAATCAAGGCCGTATTCAGCCTTGTTGTTGATACTATAGCGAAGCACAGAATTTGGGCACATGCATCCAAGTGAGACGGGGGTGCCGAGCACAGGGAAACCTCGGGAGCTTAAATTTGACAAAGCAGTTTTGCACAGGGGATCGATGTGATAAACCAAGCTCCTCCTTGCCAGAAACGCACTGGTTCTGGCAGTGTGTGGATTTGGCCCACACTTCGCGTGCTGCTGGGAGATGGGAAAGAGGCCAAAGTAATACAAAAGCAACAAAAAGATGTAAGCAGTGGTTGGTTAGAGTCCTCTTTGCCTGGCCACCGGTGCCAGAGCTAAGGCGAAGGTGAGCACATCTTTGAGCAAGGGGGGCACTCGGAAGGCTCGTTATTTTTAGACAGATAAATACGTTTTTTTCATTGAGTTCTGGATTTGTGCGAACAGCCTCCTATTAAAACACGAAACCAGATGCACTTTTAGGGGTTACACTTCTGTACAAAACTTTATACCTAACATCTGTGAGGATGAAGACTTTCTTGTTCCCCTGCCTCCTCCCTGCCTCACTGTGAATACCCTGGAGCAACATTATAAGACCTCACCATCTGCTCTTTGACAATAGTCTTCCCTCTTTCTATTTAAAAAACCCCAGAATTCCAGCCACTTGGTGATTATTTGGGTTTGCTGTGGGGCCTAGGAGTTTCAGCCAGCTCCTTGTGGACAAAAAGCTGATTTAATTTCCCACTACAGTGAAAACATGGAAAGAAATAGTAAAAACAAAGTGACTAGCAAGTGAATGGATTTGGAGCAAAGTTTCAAAGGTTAGATAGATATATACAATATTGTCTAGGCTTGTGTGCCTGCACAGGACAGCAGAAATTGTTAATGATAGTAAGCCTTACGTGCCTTTCACAGGAGCAAACAAGATTTGTTTATTTATTTAATAAACTGAGTCAAGAATATGTCATCAACTCATAAATAACTTTAAACATTGCCATGTTTGAACTAGGAGACAGCTGGCACAAAGAAACAATTACACAGCCATTGGGATTTAACTGACAAAAGATTTCCATAAGTAATTACGCTCTGCGAGTGTGAGAGGAAAGAAAGATTGCCCTTTAGAGGGGAGAGTGCCTTGATGTTTTCCTCATGCCCTTTTACTGTAAAGCTGCTAACATACACAAGCTGAAGTGACCCTGGTGTGTAATGGGCAATAACGGGTCTCTTCCTGTTCCAGGACTTCTGGTCCTTCCACATGCAAATACTTCCAGCCCTCTCGGTGCTCTTGGGTTAGCAGATCTACTGAGCCTTTGTCTGTGCTTGATACCATCTGGGCACACAGAACGGCTACAGCATTTCCTTTTGTCCTTGACCCCACTTTTTTTACCTTTTATTTCAAATTATTGAATTTAAACACTACTAGTTTTGTCTGACAGGTTGAGCTTGGGTCTCTTTTTCACGCTGATGTTAAATCAAGAAATGTCTTTGAAAATAATAGTTTTACTGGCAGCACAAGACAGTTCTGACAAATAAGAGGCAGAATTTAGTCTCTATTTATGTTATGGTCGACTTTTACATGTAATAGAATCATAGAATCATTTAGGTTGGAACTTGCATTTGAGGTCATAGAGTCCAACCGTAAACTTAACACAATATACACGTAGTAGAAAATTGACTGCGTAAAGATCTCTGGCGTGGCGCGCGTGGCTACAAAACTGTCGCAATTAAAGCAGCACTTACGGGTCTGGCACAGC
>KL266841.1:732-16094 GCA_000699545.1 Podiceps cristatus
GTCTTTACAAATGTATTTACATAATTATCATGAAAATAGGACGTGGAAAAATACAGCCCTTTCTCCTAAAATGTGACACTGTCAGCTTGCCTGCAACCGGTGGGCAGGGTGCCACCACCCGGGCAGACATCTCCCCCACCACAGCGCTCAGCCACCAAGGTTGACCCCGACCCCGACGTCTCTTTGTGCTTCCCCAGGGTCTGGCCTTGTTTTCTGTCCTCCCCAAAGACAATGTCAGTGTTGGGCAAGGACGTGGTGGTGGGAGCGAAGCCTTGGCCTTCCCTCTTGCCAGCGGGGCTGTGCACAAGGTTTGGCACCGGGTTTGGGGCCACCCGAGGCGAGCAGCTGCGTCCTCCTGGCTGGCGCTCCCCAGGCCTGTTGCAGCAAGGGGAGGTCAAGGCTGCATTGCAAGCAGTGAAAAATTTAAAATAAACGAGGTCTTGGTGTTAACACCTATGATTTATGTGCATTTTCAAAGCCCCATGTGAATGTCTTTTTAGTCCTTAAAATGTCGCTTTGAAGTATGTGCTGTTCGTTATCTCCCTTCTGTGGAGTAACGGAGCTGACAGGTTTTGAATGAGATTTTAAATATCTTATTGCAGCACGCGCTGCAATATCCTTTGTCATGTCTGACAGTGTAGCCATTCAAACCCGACAGCTGTGCTTATTTGTTTATTTACGTGTGATGAGTCTCTTTGCTCTTATACCTGTACCCCAAAAGCAGATTATAAAAACAACTCGGTAAAGGATGGCAATTTTGGTAGTGCTAGAAAGCAACTTGCAGAAGTGCTGCTTGCAGAGCAAGCCAGGCTTGGCGGCCCTGGCCATCGCACCGATGCCAGGAGCTGAGGGATGGCAACGTGGCCAGGAGATGGATGTGGTGCCCATGACACCTTTCTCCCTCTCTGGAAGTCAAAAGCAGAGCACTCGCTGCTCATTTGAGTGGATGGGTAGATGGCAGCAGTGCTGTACTGTGCCTTGGCTTTTCCAAAATACCAAATAAATCACATGCATGACTTTGCTTCCGACTTGCTCTGCGTACCCATGAGCATCCATGCGCCGAAGGATGGCCATGTAAGGGAAGCAGCTGTCTTCTTGGGAGAGCAGGAGAGGGGAGGTCGAGAGGCTGTCTGCTGTAGCAACGACAGCTTGCAGGAGGGGAAGGTATTTCCCTGAACCCTGCATGCATGCACTTCCATTTCCATCTCCTTCCGGGACACAGCAGCTCTGGTGCTTTTGATCACCCTGTTCCAGCCCTTCACGAGGTCAGGGCCACGTTGCTAGATCATTTCAGAGGGATGCCACTAGCTGGCAACTGTCGCCTACTGCAAACAGCATTTCACTTTGAAGAGGGTATGAAGAGTACTAGGAAGGGAGATCACATGCACTGCCATAACTACGCTAGTTGGATCAGAAGTATAAATATTGGCGTTTTAGAGGTGACTTCTGGTTTTATGCAGGTTCTCCACCTTCCCAGTAATAAAATAGTCAGCATCAATATTGAGTGGATAAACCAACTTTTTTTTTTTTGCCATTTGCATGGATTGGAGGAGGTGTGGAAGGGAAGGTTTTTGAAGTATCAGGTACCTGGTTCCCAGGAGTTACCTTTACAAAAGCCATTGCCTCTGAGATGCCTGGTGATGAGCGCAGAAAGCTGGAAACTCGACAGCCCTTTGCTGAAGGGAGGAAGGGAAGAGCACCTCACTAGGCGCTTACTATTACCCTGCTCCCCCAGGGCACAGTGGCATTAAATGACGTGGGGGAGAACAGACACGGGGGGACTGGGAGCAAGAAGCTGTGGAAGCTGGAGGAGCAGAAGGGTTTCTGAAATGTGTCAGACAAAGGCAACTTGCCTGCGGCTGTGGTGTCTCTCCAAAACACTGAAACACTGTTCTCCTCTACAGCGGGTTTGAAATCTGACAAATCCAGCCCATGGTCTGGCCACCTTCAAGATCTTTTTTTTTTTTTTTTTTCTCTTATGAAGAGCCCTCATTGGTCTGCTTTTGGTGAACTGCCAAGCAATTCGCATTAATTTGCCTGACCAGCTGTAAGAACCCGATTGCCCTCCCACGGCCCTCATTACGCACCCTTCCTGCCGATCTAAATACAGAAAGGTCAGGAGGGTGAACTCCAGTAAATTATTAGAGAGACAACCTTAATTGCTGTGCTGCGTTAGTTTGTTCTCTTGCATCTCTACTGTCTCTGCAGTTTAGTCTCCTAAGGAAAGGCTGGTTCCCCTGCTGCAGAAGAGAAAAGGATCAAGAAATCATAGGGGGAAAAATGGGTGAGGGGGGCTAATCCCATTATGGCTCATAGCTACCCCTCATAGACTTCCTTTACACCATGGACCTTGAAAATGTTTCTTACGTTACCAGTACCATCTCATTTGCAACACGCATTTCATAAGTCTTGACTATTACTCTTGTTTGAGGGAGGTGCTGAAAATGGCTGTCCCTGCAAAGGCCTGGTGTATGCAAAGCTTTCAATGGCACTTGCACCATCACAGCTCTACACGCATTTTCACCAAGCCTGTAACAGCATTACATGTCCCACTGCAGCACAATAGCAGCAGGTCCTCCAGGGACTCGGGCTGAGTGACTGTTGCCCAGGAAATCAGTTTTTAACTGCTGAGCATCTACACTGAGGTTACTAAAAAGTGAAAAATTCCTGGCTGCTATGATATTTCCAACCCACCCATCGGGTCCTGCATCCTCCCTGAGCATGCGATCCCAACCACATCATCCCCTGAGGCTGGAGTCCAGGAGCCAGCGTGCCGGTATCTCCCAAACTGTTCCTCACCTGACTTCCCCACTCTTGAGGATACTCAACTTTCCAGAGCATCTAGATAGCGATTTGTGTCTTTGTCTTTTATAAGGAATGCAGCTGTTGTTGTCTTCTTTGCCTTGGGTTGTGGTTGGGTTTTTTTTGTTTGTTTTTTATTTTTTAACCCATTGCCATGGTAAATGGAATTGAGCAAGAAAACTGTGAAGAGTGATCCAAGCCAAGAAGATGTTGTAGAGGGAGAGTGAATTAGAAATGCACGGTAGTAAACTACCAAAAAACATTAGTTAAAAACCTATACAGAAAGAAGATCCTGCTGCTCCTGCAAATCCTGACATCTTCCTTTTGAAGTCGATGGTTGAACATCCTATTGCTTTGGAGGTAAGAAATCAAGCACATAAATAGTGATGAAGATAGGAGCTATGAAAAATCCACTTGCTAATTAGCAGCTTTCCCTGGTGGCATTGCCTTCTCCAAAATATGAACTTAAATTAAAAAAATCATCAAACAAACCCCCAATTTGTCTTCTTCCAAGTCCCTGCTTTTTAGGAATGGGAAGATCATGTGCTAAATGTGAGGGAGAATATAGTGATGCACTGTCATCTTCCTGGTCCTGCAAGCAGGCAGTTTTGAAGTCTCTATTGCTCTTGACACCCAGACCAGCGGTATCATGCCACGTTGCTGGGCACTGTGCGGTAACAGCGGTCCGTCTCCAGGCTCAACAGCGCTATGCGTTCATTACAGCGATGGGACGTTACATTTGTCAGCAGTGTACTGAAATGCAACGGAAAAATTTGATGACTCCACAAACTGAGGGTGACAGAAGAGGCTCGATTCACCGTGGATCGCTTCACCTGAAGCTCTGTAGATATTTCCATCCATCCTCCCTTCATTCTGACCCTTAAAGCTCAGCAGGAGGCCTTTATCCTACTGCATGCGGGTGAAAAAAGCCACCAGCTGATGTTGAAAGAAGTTGTTTTTCCTTGAAACTTTCTGAAGCACAGGCTGCGTACACATTTAATATTTGGTGCCCTTTTGAAAACGGTATGACTTATCTCAAATACAGATGCAATGGTGGGAATGAAGAGACAGGAACCTCGTTTAGGGCTGGCCAGCTGAGGGTCAGCAAGCAGCCAGCCGATGTGGCCAGAGATGAGGCTTAGCAAGCCCAGGCTGGAGGCAGGGATGGGAGAAACGAGCTTCTGCCCTTGCATATTTTTTGGACAAAGAGGTTGACATGCCACAGCTCCTGCCTTTTTCACCAGGAAGTATCTGCCAACACTCTGGGCCAGCGCAGTCATGAGCAGACTGTGTGGCCAGGCAAGCCAAGTGTGGGATATTTTGTGAATTGGTTTATTAAGAGCTGAAAGGTGATTTTGCGATGAGCTGAATGGCATAAGGCACCATAATATCTTCAGGCAAACAAACAGGATTTTTTGTCAATTTGCAATCCTTTATGATATTGAAAGGGCACAGAGCTGCAGACTGTCCCTGATTTTCAGATGAATGGCTCCACTAGTATAAAAGATATTCTCATAATAGTCCCAAATTAGTTGATTGCTTGAAGTGCCAGAATCCTTAATGCTCTGCTATTTTAAATGTATGGAAATTGATTCAACACTTATCATCTATTTAGAGATGTAAATTTATTGAAAAAGATGCCACTTCTTCCTAAGCTTCAGGCAAACTCTGATACTTAGCTTTCTGGGCACAAGAAGGTTTTTACAAGGACTCGTGATTTTAACTACAGTGATTTATTTTCCTTCTAAAGGCTGGGAGAAGCAGAGGAAAATTGCCTATATTGTCTACACAGAAAAAAAAAAAATATACTGGTACAAGCACTGGTGTGAACTGACACAGATACATCAGTATCTGGCACATCGTACCCTGAGGGTCTTCTCCCAAGCACGGACACTGGTGCAGACCTTGCCCTAGCTTCTGTTGTGATTGCTCCATCAGTAGGTCCACACTGATATTAGAAGCGTCACTTATTTCTGTTACAGTCACTTGTTTTAAGGGAAGATCATGGGCAGTGACGGCAATGACATTGGTCAGATCAACACCCCATGGCCAAGGAAGCTCCCCCCCTTCCCCCAATTTAGTCTAAGCTTCTAAAAGCAAAAAGCATTGATCGGTCATCTGCAATTAAAAGCTTTTTTCTGAAAGTCAGACTGGTTCCCAACTTCAGTCTGTTGGGATAGCTTCCCTCAGGGGAAGCCCTGCGTCGGTGTTGTGGGCATGAGGCTGCTATTAGGATTAAAGGAGAGATCTGCAGCCCGGCCCTACCTGGCTCTGCTGCTGACAGCCGCCTTTTTGATTTGGCATAGTCACTTGGCACCTTCTAAGGTGGAGACTTGTGTATATTACATAGAAATGCTGTTTATGCCTTAAAGCTTGTGAAAATAAGAGTTTCTTCTGTGGAAAAGATATTCAAAAACAAATTAAAAAATTGTGAAGTCTCAGCTATTTGATCATGTTCATTTCAACATGATTCATATATTAATACCATACTGAGAATGTCTCTGTAAAGCCTAATACTATGCTTCTGGGATTAAGCAATATTTCTTAATGTGTTTCTTATCCCAGTATTTTTGCAGAGAAGCTGGAACGGGGCCCCAGTTCAGGCAAGGTGCTTACACATTAGTGGTTAGCCCAGGTCAGGAGAGAACTTACCAAAGTGAATGCCCCAATCATCCCCACTTACCCTGCTTCGGTTTGCATCATGGAGAGGGCATATGAGGTGGATTCCTCTCTGATGGAAGGTGCACGGTGCGTGCATTGCAGTCTCAGCACTCTTCTGCATTATGGATCTGGTCCCGGGCTCTACTACTTGCTAGCGTAGACGCAGCTACAGCGTATTTACTGCACCTTAAAATCTCTTGATGGCATTTGGGAAGCAAGTTCACTGGCTGGATTGTCTTGACTAGCTAATGTTTAATCAGGGGCTTTATCTTCTTGTTTACACCAGTTTGTTTATGATCCAGAGTCCAGCCTCAGTAGCATGGAAGAAAAAGCTGGCTCTGTTCCTGAGGTAAAGCACCTTAGTCTTTTGCATAAGCCTGGAAGAATTCATTTGGAGTAAGACAGGGTTGCCACAGAGCTGCATTTTGGAAGTGCCTGTTCACTTCTGGGGGTCAGGTTCAATCAGTATCTTTTCTCCCACTGGGAACTGGTGATCTCCCTTGTCTTAAGACCCACTAGCTCCCCTTTGAAAAGAGCAGGGAATCACCAGAGCCTGCTGCTGCTGAGCGGTCCCCATCCCTACCGCCTTCACTCTCCACCATCCCGACCCAAGTGACCAGCTCTCTTCCCTAATTGTGCGATGACTGCGTACCTAAGTACGCCCCTTACGTCATGAAGGAGAGGGTGACAACCACTAGCATCTCTCAGGGCATTCAAAGCCTCTCCCCCCTGCCAGTGACCTCTCACGTTGGTTGTGTGGGGCTGCTAGAGGGCTACGGTGTCACCCGGCTGATAGGCCCCTGTGGCTGGCAGCACTGGCTGGACCCTCACCTTCGTTGTCCCCCCCACCCCAGCCCCACTGACGGCTCCGCGGTCATCTCCTCTGTGCAAACCACTCCCGAACCTCTCCCCCCATTCAGCTTCCCACTGCACACGGGGCACAGCCTGTGGCTCTGGTGTAAGTGAACATTTTGGTATGCGTCCCATACGCTTACAAAGCTTTGGCCACCTTTATTACGTGTGAGGAGTGTCCAGGTCTCGTACTGCAGGATCTGTGTTCCTCGCAGAATATCACAATCCCAAGACTTACTTGAAGTGCTGGAGTAAAACCTATGCTGCTCGCTGAAGTATTCGATCGCTGTTTGCCTGAGCAGATGCTTGTTTATTTTTGTTAGCGGTTATAATGTCTGGCAGTAGGAAAATGTTAAGGAGGTATCAGAACTACGGAGGAAAGAGCCAACTCCCAAGTTACGAAGGGGTGATGGCAGAATTTACGGGCTGGCTGGTGTTGCCAAGAAGTGAGCAATTTTATCTTGCTTGCAACATGGAGGGAACGTTTTCCTTCAGCCCAGGCCCTGGACAAGTGTGCCTCAAAGGTTTTTGCACAGGGTCCTACAACAAAGTGAGGTGGTCTGGGAAGAAACACGGGTCAACATTTTCATGCAAAACCTTCAGTGTGATATTTAGTGCAATTTTACACTCTGCCCTTCAGCAAGCCCTGCTTTTACAAAAATTTGGGAGAATTAAAGTCACTGGCAGATGTACCAGAACCTATAGATTCTGTGGGATTTCAAGTCGAATTTGTACTATTCCTTCTAAGATATCCCATCGGTTGCTTCATTTATCTTCTCAGTGCCTTTTTTAAAACACGTGGGAGGTGGTGTCAGGGAGGTGGGGATTCCCCCACTACGCACAGCACACAAAAACTCCCTGGCAGAGCTAAATGAAACTTAGGAGGGCCAAACACCTCACCAAAACTCTTGCCCAATTCCTTTTAGAACACGTGGTTCAACTAAATTCAACAGCACACAGGAAAAAAAAGAAGTCAGTCTTGCTCCAGCCCCGCTTCCACCAGTATCTTCCCAAAAAGTCAGGGAGGTGGGGATTCCCCCACTAAGCACAGCACACAAAAACTCCCTGGCAGAGCTAAATGAAACTTAGGAGGGCCAAACACCTCACCAAAACTCTTGCCCAATTCCTTTTAGAAAGATATTTTTAACCCACTTTTTTTCTCCCGAAACTCTACTTCTCCCAGCCACAGGGCCATGTTAGCAATTCATTTTGTGTTTTATTCACAACGATGCTGCGAGACCAAGTCAGGCTAGCTCAGGCCGCGGCTTGGCGAGGGAGCATCAACATACACAGCAGCAGCTTGAGGTCTTTCACCCTCTCACATCTCCCCACTTGCTTGTTTGCTGTCCACAGGAACAGTGTTTAGTCCCAGTAAAAGCAAAGCCAAGGAGGGGGAGGAAGATGGGTCCATTCACGAGGTCTTTCTCATTTACAGTAAATTTAGAGCGAGGGTGAATACAGCTAAAGCATTTGTAACATTTCAACGCCCACCTCCCTTCCTGTAAATTCCTGCAGGACTTCGGCAGCAGAGAGCATTCATGTGCTAGGAATAATGGGACTGCAATAGAAAGAAAGGTACAGGAGAGTAAGTAGTGGGAATAGGAAGAAATAGCTAAACAGATGCCTTTCAATTTATACACACCCCCTTCTCACATAAACTAGAGGTATTTATTGGCTAACTAACTAACTATTACTTCATTAATCAGCTTGTCTTTTGAGAACAGGGTTTGGACCTACGATATACATAACAATCAACCTCTTTAAATTCACATCTGTCCCAACAATTCCCCAACATCGCAGCTTTTGTATTTAAGGCATCAGCCATACTCTTTTCCCTTTGGTATCACATGTATTTGTGTTTATAAAAAACTGTAAATAACCAGGTAGGTTCAAGCCATCGTCATTCATCGCTAGGAGCTGAACCCGAGACCCTCAGAGTTAACCAGCAGAAGCCTTCATCCCATCAAGATGCCCATTGCTGGGCAGCTGTGTTTTCCATAGGATCTCTCTGACTCAGAGGCTAGCAGGAAATGCATAGCACACTGAACAATGAAGCACTGGCAATTACTGAAAATAAGTGTTCTCCATTACAAGTAATTCCAGGCTACATTTCTCTTGGCTTCCAAATTAAAAACAAACCAAAATGACAAAAAAAAAAAAAAAAAGAAGACGACATGCATGGATTGTTGAACTTCATTTTTTTTTTATTATTCAAACAAATAAGACTTTGAAGGAGGAAAAATATAAAGCTTTGCACAGCAAACTTTCTATCATAGCTATAAACAGACATATAGCTAGTCAATAATGAAAGCAAACCGTGCAAATCAGCTTAGGCATGGTATCTTCAAAATAGATGTACTACCCACAGTTAAGCTTTGAGCTATTCCGAGCAGTGCTGAAGAAAACAAACATTTTCCCATCAGTCTGCCTTCTCAATAAAATTGGTTCAGCCAAGCCTTATGACAGGAGGGGGAGGCTTTGGTGGAACGGGAAAAGGGAACGCTGCACGCTCTCGCAAAGGTCACCGTCAGGGACACCTTCTGCCCGGAGGTGCTGGTGCCTGTGGTTTAGCTGGAGCGACTCCAGCGGGGCCTGCTGGTAGGGCTGGTCAGCCCTGGGGGTGGAATACGGGCAGAGGTGGGTGGAAGCTTTTCTGCAGGACTGACATTTGAAACGCCAGCTTGGGCATCGCTGCAATCGTATTTGAAGGTGTCTGAGATGAACAAGCAGGTGACTGAATCCGTCCTTTTTGAAACAAAACCTTTTTATTTAAAAGAAAATAAATCAGTAACTGCGGTTGAAATTACAACAATCTAATTGAATCAATTTAAATCACTGTTGACTATTACTCCTAGAGAAATTCTAATTACGGGAAAAGTCAAAAGCAGGCCATGTTTGCTGCTGAAGTTTTAAGCAAAGTCCAACCACTGAAATGAAGTCACTGAACAGAAAAATGGTCAGAAACCAAAGCTGTCTTGATCCGCTAACCTCGCCAGCAGGCAGCTTACCCATGAATGCGAAGAAATACTTACTTAGTTTCAGTTCATCCAGGTAACTGCATTGCACTGTTAAATGCACTGTTAATTCACATTTAAACTAATTGGCATATAAAAGATCTTCCTACTTCATGTGAAAAAAGTTGCATTAAGGTGGTAGGATCCCCTAGTGCTAAAATCCTGCAGGATTAGAACCTACCAGGAATAATCAAGAATACGTTGTTTCATTACCAGGTTTAATCAAAACAGATTTTAGTCCGTTTATTTCTCCAGAATGTTAAAGATATTGCCAACTAATTCAAAGAATTCTAAATAAATGCTTTTATGCAAGTAATTTGAATTCCAGTTTCCATCTGAATAAAACTTGCCACAAATCACAAAGGAACAACCGTCTAATAGGGCTGGATAGACAATGTTTACTATATCTTAATATATGAAACAGAAAATTTTAAGAGCCACAATCAAAATCTCAGGCTGGCAATGGCTCTAAAACACACTCATGTGTATTTCGAAAAAGGAAAGAAAGTGGCAGCCACCCTTTCTGATCTGACAAGTTGCCCACTGAACATCTCCACATGGTTCACCCTCACAAAACACGTTCCACGTACCTATGAGAGCTAAGGGAAGGGAGGAGATCTCAGAGAGCTTCTCAGGCGGGAGATGCCAGGAGCCGCTCGGGTCACAGCGTCCGGGAGGGGCCAGGCTGGTCACACACGCGTAGGGACCGGCCTGCTTACGCCCGCGAGCGGGCTGCGGCTGCCACCGCCTTCCTCACCAGCCCTGCAGGCAGCCAGATGCTGTAGTCGGTGAGGGATGGGCAGCTAAACAGCTCACTAACCACAGGGTGGCTGCCCTTGATGCGACGCATCTCCAGGGGATGCGAAGGATGCCCAGATGTAGTTTAAAGGCGGGGTAGATGTGTGGCTACCAACAAACAGCCAGGGGAGGAAATCTTTTAGGGAGGGGTAGCAGGGAAATGTGACCTAGAGTACAAATACAAAACAAGGCAGAAATTGATTATCTAAATGAAGCTTTTCCAGTTGCTGATCTAAACCATAATTAAATTGGCAATTCAAATCAATGCAGCCTGGTGGTGTCTTACCCTCTTAAGTTTCATATATTTTATTTACACATAATCAGTAAACTTCCTATGACATGTCCCGGATTTCAGAGTGCATGAGCAGCCAGTCAACAATAAAGCAATGAAAATGCCACACCGCTGCTTTTCCATTTAAGTGCAAATAATGTCAACAGAACTCGGGAATAAGCTCCAGTAATGGGGAAATGGCATCAGAGAAATGCCTCCCTGCTTATTCAGATCTTAAGCTGGGGAAAAGTCAGGAGCAGTATTAGCATTAATTAGACCAGCAGCTACCATGCAGATCTCCTGCACCAAAGGGTAAAATCCCAACTCGATACAAGCTTGCTAAAACACAGCACTTTTACTGTCGGAGGAGTAACAGGGGTGGGGTGGGGGTGGGGAAGGAGAGTAATTGCGGCTTTATATCAAGTATATTTCATAGTTGTCTATTAAAATATGTACCCACATCAGAAAACACTTAAAAAAACCAAGTATTTTTAAATGTATGTACAATAATGCAAAAATATGCCTAAGTATGTATCTAATGCAAAAAATAAACCATTTAATAAAATCTCCCTTCAAAGTCCCCTTGCTCTTCAATACCTTAAAAAAAAGAAAAAAGAGCTCAGTAAACAAACAGGAGTTAAAGCCCAAACTAACAGACAAATGCAGTGCAAAGCAGACACTCAAGAACAGAGAAGCATCCAATTCAGTTTCCCATTCCCCTGGATTACACCACAACTGCCGCGCCATTTGTCCTATGCCAGTTGAATTTTGCTTTTAAAAAGTCAGCCTGGTGTTCAAGCTGTAAGAGGCTGCCTGTGGCACTCATTTTTCGTGCCAGCAAAAAAAAGGTTAATGACAATCCAGCTGAGCACCCTTTAACCCTCCTTAAACAGAGGTGAATTTCATGCTAGGCAAATATTTCATGTTCTGTGTACTCCTGCCAAGCACAGAGATCCCATCCAACAAACAACATGCACTAAAGTCTACCTGGACAACTGTGGTGGGAGAGAGATTTCAGCTGTTTCATGGTTAATTGTTTAGTCATCTCTTCTTTCTGCATTCTCTAGGAAAGTGAAGTCTTACAATTTCACGAAGTCCAATATCTTGTATTTGTGACATTGCAATTTCACTAGCAGTCGGGCTCCCAAATATTTCTGAAGACTAGGCCTGAATGTCTGAGTGAAATGAGATACTTCATTTGTAAAAGAAAATGCTGATGTCGTTCTTATTTGAATGTGTTCAGGTGACTGATGCATATCCTTTATCTTGCTAGAGTAACTGCCCTCCGAGTACAGTTGGCTGTAGGTGAAATACAGCTCTTCTCTGCAAAAGCAACCTGAAGAGGTTTCAGTATTGCTCCCTATAAGAAAGGTGGCAGGAATTGAAGCGCTATTTAAAAAACCTGCTTATAAGGCACTGGTGTAGCAAGGTTTGTGATGAACATGGTTTTATGATTCCTATTTTCCAATTGTTTAAAATTAAGTCAATTAAATCAACCATAAATAGCAATAAAAAGACATTAGAAAAGTCCCAAATCAAAGAAATCAACTTGGTATTGAAACTTAATTTACGATAGTCCCACTCCAGTGCACACACTACCTCCTGTATGTTTTTCTGAACTCATTGTGGGCTCATGCTCACCCTATATTATTCATGATGGGCTGAGTATCTTCTACAAACATGAAATTTTTAGTTGACATCATATAGTTTCACATTAAGCTTACAGATGATGGACAGGAACACAGAAACATATATTGGCTTACCCACTGTACACATCTATTTAAAACTTTAAAAGAATAAGAATATACACAAAATATACACTTAATTCACAAAGTAAAACAGCCCTCGACATCTGCTATTTTGTAGGGCTATGCATTTCTTCCATTAAAATTCCACACATGGAACTATCTCCGTGCCAGTTCCTCTTCGTAAGCAATAGGATCACTTCAAGGTAAATTAGTTCTTCATGTATATGTAACAGAAACAGCAAAAACTCAGCCTCTAGTCGTCACTGTCACTCCCAGACTCACTCAACTGCAAGTCATTTCCTGTGGAAAACAAAAAGCAACAAAACACAACAAGTGGGGAGGCGTTAATTCACATTTCATGGCAATCAAACCAAAGAGCAGTCACATTTACACTGGAAGATTTAAATAAGAATAACAGAAGAAATGAATGCAAACATAATCTGTCATTTAGTGGAACCACTCTCCATGCCCAAGAACATTAAGAGCTGTATGGGGCTAATACAGGGTCGGATCCAAGCCAAACTGAGCGTCCTTGGCTCCACAGTCACCAAAGCTGCTCCCTGATGGGAGAACAGCCCCCCCCCCCTTCCCCACTAGCAGCTTCGGAAGGCATTCCACAGCCTCCACCCAGCCAAGCTCCCATATATGGCTCTGGGACAAGGCACTGGGGAATTCCTTGGCTTTCTTGGCTCTTTTAAAAGAGATCTTTTTGTTTTAAGGCCATTTGGGTAGCCAAGGCAAGGCCTCCACATGTCACTAAACCAAAAGGAATGTTAAAGCCATCACAACTCAAGGCTATCGGCTGAACTAAGCTGACGCATGCTGTGATGGTGCCCCTTTCCAAAGCGCAGAGAGAGATAAGACAAAAGAAGGCCAGGATACGGGTCAAACCTATAGTCTCAGACCCTGTTTTGCAGAGCACTTGTGATTTGGTGAGGTGGAGGGGATAAAGGCTGGCAAGAATCATGCTCGTGTTCTGGAATCATGCTATGCCCTGGATTTCTTCATCTCCTCTCCCCTTTTATGAAGCAAGAACTTGGGTCGGGGGTGATTCTTCCCATGTAGATGGTCACCAGTGACTTGAATGCTCAAGGACATATCAAACCTTGGCAAACAGATACTAAATCCAAAGGCAAAAATCAATGCCTGAAAAAGCAGCTATCCTACCAGGTCCCAGATTCTCCTGGAATCAGAGGCTTCTTAATGTGCAATGACCTACGCAGTATTGTTGGCGTGGCCCAGGAGAAGCAGCTCACAACCAGAAACACGGAAACGGAAAGAGTCCTATTGACTTTGTTGAACGTGGGATTTTGCTTAGACATTCATTACTAACAGAAAGACTGACAGGCCTCTCCAGCTTTCCAGCAGGCCTCTTCAGTAATGTCTGTGTAATATACTTGTCTTCTCGAAGCTGGAAACCTTACATTTACCTGTATTTAAACTCCACCACTTGCCTATGTGTGGGTGCCAAGAGATGTACGCAAACATGCCTCAGGAGGAATAAAGAACAATTTATGATAACTAAGTTCTAGTTTCTTGTAAATGCAATATTTTAACTCCACCGAGTTAGAATATACCTCATCTAGTGTAAGGGAAGAGCAACACAGATGTACACCATCTCCCCAGAGAGTCTCATGGGACAAAACTGCTTTAAAAACATTTTTTGCACTTTTTAAAAGGTGGAGTGAGTCAGTACTGATTCAGTGCTTATAAACATCATAGATGTAATATTTTAACCAAATACATAGCAATTTCCCTTCAAAATGTGACTATCTGTGAAAATGCAGCTGAGACCAACACAATATAAATACTCTGACAAAGTGAGACAGCTAATAATGAAGACCACAGAGACTGTGCATTTATGACCACAGGACAGCCTTGTGCCATTCACAATTCTTTACAGACCTTTAACTGACACATGTAACAACCCCAATATTTATATCTAACCTGTATTCCCATCCTCCAGTGCACCAGATCCTCCCACACCGATGCTCTTCTACCCACTCATTCCACCCGGAGGCCCAAATCAGGCTCAGCACGGTCCATGGGGGCCATTGCACTGATGCCCACAGGCTCTAGACGGAACTGAAGCAATCTCCACATCTTCAGACAGGTCTCGGTCCTCTGCAGGTCCGCCTGCATATTTCAGCCAGTGCAGCTCCCTGGGATTACTATTTGGCAAACTGCACTTCATGGAGTTAGCCTAACATGCTAAGAAAATGAGTGGTTTCAAGCAGCTTCCCACAGCGGTAAGACACAAGCCTTCACTTACGGAGCGTGTTCATGAGCTGATTGCTTCCTTGTGGCCTGCTGGTGCCGTTAGCAACAGCATTCCTGTTGTTATACTGCTGGTGCTGTGGCTGGGAAGGGGAAACATGTGCTGGCTCTTCCCCCGCACTGCTGGAGCTTTCATCTTCGCTCCCAGATGAGCTTTCTGAATCCGATGAGCTGCTTCCACTGCTGCTGCTCATCTGCTCTATAATTTCAACCTCTGCTCTCAGCTCTGAAATAAACGGACATTCATCTGATTGAAACCACAAACAGGGCCCCATGGAATTTTGGAAAAGAAAGTGAATACGCAATAGTTTTGTCAAGTATAATTTATCACATCAAAATATCTCACATGAAAGAGAAAGGCAGGAAGGAAAACCAAAAAATTCTGAAAAGTTTTTTACTTACTTGTTGTAGCTAAATTTAGAGAAGTAACAGCGTAGGTTAGTATCATAAAATCTTCACTTCCACTATTATTATTTATATACTTTACACTCCTGAAATTACTTCCTGCTTCATCATTTTCAACAGGTTATATGCTCTACATACAAAGTAAGCATATTTCCTGATTTGAGTTTTACAGGCCAACAGACAGCCCATTTTTAAAAGCATCTTAATGTGGAGGAATCTAAATTGTTACATGTCAGTGACTTTCAGGTTTTTGGAAAACTCAAAAGGAAGGGAGGAGCATAGGCACCCAATCACAACAGAAACTGCCTTGACTTCCAATAACGTATAAAACTGCTGCAGCGCAAAGTCACACAACTCATTTTAAAAAAAACTTCAGAAGCAGATGGATGACATCAGAGAACGTTGCAGCGGGGCAGATGAGAATATTCACATGTTGGGGAGTGGTAATAATACTGTAACCTGCTATAGAGCTTACAAGTAGCTAGGAAAATACAGAGACTACTCTGGCAAATTGGTAATGGCAGATGAGGAGAA